>JAVQJF010056107.1:0-45163 GCA_036023855.1 Gadopsis marmoratus
TAAGGATGCCCCCTGGACGCCTCCCTTTGGAGGTTTTTCGGGCACGTCCAACCGGTAAGAGACCCCGGGGTAGACCCAGAACGCGCTGGGGGGGATTATATATCCCAACTGGCCTGGGAGCGCCTTGGGGTCCCCCGGGATGAGCTAGAAAGCGTTGCTGGGGAGAGGGACGTGTGGATATCCCTGCTTAGCCTGTTGCCTCCGCGACCCGGCCCCAGATAAGCGGTGGAAAATGGATGGATGGATGGATGGATGTATGCAACTCTAACCCTGCGCACGAATTATGTGACTACAGGTCACACGCGGGGTCGTCCCACGTTTGCACACGTGATTCCAAAACTACAAGGATTATCAGTTTGTATATCAGTTTGTTAGTGGATTTGTTTCGGGGATGTTGCTTTGTTGTGCGAAAATAATTTCCACGCTCTTGGCATACAAGCTACACGTCGTGGCCAGAAATATATGGACAGTCGGGACATAACGCCAATGATCATTCCAAAACCACAGGCATTAATAAGCTGTCGTCCATCAGATTTTGGCTGCAGGTGTATCTATGCATTGTGTCAGGTCCAGCCCATGCCAGAAAAAAACAGAAGTACACAAAGGTATGTGGACAGGGTTGTCATTTCAACCCACACGCCTCAGAGAGAAAACGGCAGTGTGTCAGCCACATTTAAACACATTAGAGCACGTGCACAACATTGTGAACAGACTTGAGTTAAGTGCCACTGAAGACCAAAGAAAATGTACGAGAAAATAACGTGATGAAGTGATAAGAGGAGATGGCCCTAAATTAAGGACATGAGGGTCACCAGTGGCCGTTTTACATCTCCCGTCCCTTCCCTCTTGGACTTGGACCCATTAGGGCGATGAGGGGGAAAACACTCTGAGGACATCAACAATGGTGGAAGGAGGAGGAAAGGACCAGAGGAGGAGAGGAGAGAGTTCCTCAGTGATGGAAATCAGAGCTGACAGGGGGAGCAGCACTGGGGGCTCCCTGCTCCGAACTGACCTAAACAAGAACGACTCGCACTCCAATACTCATGTACAGACCCCAAGTACACACACATAAACATAACTTGGCAAAATTTGCACATCAGCTGACACACTACATGAACACAAAAAGCTGGCTCGCTCGCTCGCATGCCCACTGGCATAACTGCGCACACACACACACACTACAGGCGGCACAGAAAAAGGGATGGATGTGCATGAATGAGTCAGGAGCTGTGTGTGTGTGTGCGTTTTCTAAATTTCAACACATTTAGCTGATGCACCGACAGTGAAAACGCATGTAAAGATCCAGCATTCGCCGTGATTTTTGTGGCTGGGATGAAACTGATGTGTTGGCATGAAACCAGGGTGACGCCAGGGTGCAGCGAGTTTGTCAGTGAGTTAAATGGGCAGGCTGAACTCCAGCTAGTCTATTATTAGAGCCCTGGTTGGGGCCCCAGGGGGCCAAGGCACCGGCACGTGGATTCCTGCTCCCTGCTCCCCCCCTCCCAATCCCTCTGATCTCTCACGGGCCTTTCCATTCAGGCACGCTCGGGCGATTCATACAGCGAAGCAAAGACGAGCTCCTCCAGCAACACAGCCGAGGAGGAGGAGGAGGAGGAGGAAGAAGACGCAGTGAGGACTAGTGCAGGGAGGGAGGTAAACCTGAGAGAGACCGTGCTGTTGTTGTTCTCAGGCCAAACAGTGTAAACAAAGAAACAAAAAAATAAATAAATAAAGACGGCGACACTTAAACATCTACACGTTCCTCTTCTTCAGGTTCCGATTCTAAATGGACAGCTACTTAATACTGCGTCGCTTCAATGACGAGGGACGACTTATTCTCCTTTATAGTAAGTTGAGATTGCACATGTAAAATGTGTCACACCAGACAACTTCTTCCTCTTTATCAAAAAAGGTGCCACCAGACTCATTTACATTCGCCATTTTTGTTTGGCATTACATTTTCATGCAAATGTGAAAGCTTTTGTGAATTCTGCAGACGTGAAACTACTAACGTTCAACGACTTTCCTACAGTTGAACAGAAACGATGCGTAACAGTAGACCGGTGTATCTGATCTACTCCCTGCAGGTTAAAGCTAGTCCCTCCCTCTGCCCATTCATCTCCATTCATCGTAACATTTCAATACATGAATGGCTGCTTCGCAGTTGTGTGTTTATTGGGAGTCTTGACCCAAAACCACTGATCCGACATGGCCATCCTGACTCCAAATGACTTCCACTTGGCTTGATCCATTCATGACTTTCCTCCCACACAGCAACCAACGGCGGGGAAGGCGACACTAAGAGAGGCAGGGCAGCGCGCCAAAGAGAAATGGCTACTGCTGTAAAAGAGGCTGCAATTCATGCAGACTCCGATTTTCAACATGGTTGTTTTCACTGGGTAAGGAAGTCATTAAAAGCAAATACTTTTGGTCGCTCAGTCGAAGTTTTTTCTAAGAACACAACAGTGCCCATAAAATGAAAGAATCCTCAACTGGGCAAAACTCAAAAGACTTTCAGTTTAGACTTTTGAAAGTCTAAAAGTCACAGCCCCAAAAGGCCAGTAGGGGGCAGTAAGGGGGGGGGGGGGGACCGGCTGCCCCACACCAGGGCCCTGTAGCGTGTTAACTGTGATGTTGCTATGGACGCATTTTTAGAATCTAGGCGAGACATTTTCTCAGAAGCCAGACTACAAACAGACTGTCCTGCCAACGAAATATTCTAGTAGAAACACACAAACTCATGAGCAAATGAATGATCTAGCACTCTACGGTCTTTAACATGGCAGTGGAAGATATTTCACCACACATTACATCTAAGCCAGTCACCCCCCCCCCACCTCTGTGAAAGCATGTGTTTTCCTAATACTCCTTAAACGTGTACATTAAGACCCACCTACATCAGTCTCCTGTTTCTATCCAGAAGCAGCATTGGTGGGGTAAGAGGATAGCACTAACTCATGTCCAGGATTTTACCTTGCAGCGTAAGGCGAACTTGCTACTCAAGTTCAAGGCCGGGTCAATGCCCCGCGGTCCCGGATGGGCCCTCGGCAACAATAACAAATTTAAAAAAAAATGGCAGAGAGGAACAATCTGGAAAGCACAACGTGGCAATCACAAGGCTGCTGGGTCAAAGGAAAAAAAAAAAAAAGAACATACAAGAGGGCAGCTGAAAAAGTTGGAGAGGTCGACTTGTAATGGGAAAGTGTCCCGGAGCAAGAAATGCATCCCCCCCCGGCTGCTCAGTGGACAGCTGTGGCTGTATTTGGCGAAAGTGACCAAATCAAAACTCACATTAGGTCAAGAAAAAGTCCTTTCAAAGTCTAGAAAATGCCACTTGTAGATGGTTTGAGATTGATAACAGGTACGCAAGGATTGCTCAAGGACTAATATTGAAAAGGGATATTTCAACTTGACTCATGAATTGCATTCTTACTGAACTGCAATGCAGCTTTCTAGACAGGGAAAATCTCACTTGAGCTACATTCATATTTTAAAGATGACCAAAATCCGAAACGTAATGACTGAATTGTAGCTGTGCTCTGCGGCTCTGACGTGTGAATGTGCAGGATTGTATGATGAGAGTAGTAGTGTGAGAAAAAGGCCTGTTATTTTAAGGATAAACACAAATTAAAGAGCAAAGACAAACAGCAGAGTGTTGCTTTCTGCTGGTATCATCATCATCAAGTGAATAGACTGTTACCTAACAGACCTGATATCAGGCAAGTGCCAGTGCTGCAGGCTGGCAAAACTAAAGACGGGTCTGCACTGCCCCCTGGTGGTCATGGGTAACAATGAAAATCAAATGTAACAATCCACGCAGACTCCGGGGCGCAGAATCAAAGACGGTTTTCCTTTTGCACTTCAGTCTTTTTAATCAAAAAAAATGTGAGTAGAGCCGCAACAATTAGTCAGTATTTTGATCATCGATTCATCGTTTCAGTCCTTTCTCAAGCAAAAATGTCAAAACGCTTGCTGGTTCCAGCTTCTTCAATGTGAGGATTTGCTGCTTTTCGTCGTCATTTCTGACAGTAAAAGAAGAGTCGTTGGACAAAATAAGTAATTTGAAGACGTCACTTTGGGCTCTGGGAATTTGACACGAGCATTTTTCACACGTAACGATTAATCGAGAAAATAATCGGCAGATTAATCGATAATAAAACTGCTTATTATTTGCAGCCCTAATTGTGAGTAATTAATTTTTCCAGTTAGGTGGCATGATTACATACCCAAAGTGTGATTTGGGATGTGGCTTGCCTTCTCGTGTGTGTACTATGCCAACTTACCGCGGTGCTGTGAACAGACTGGCCCAACTCTATGACATGCGGATCAGTGGACTGAGTGTCTGCCACTGTTTCACTGATCTAAGGAGAGAAAAATAAACGCCATAGACACACAGATGTTATGTGTAAAATGTCGAACTGTGGGCCAGCTCGTTTTCACTACGTTTCTTGTCTGTGAGGTAAAGGGATGCGAAAGGTTAAAGGTTAGTTAAAGCAAAACAGGAGATTCGGATGGTTTGATTTCTTGATTTCATTCCTGGTGCCGAGTCATACCGTCTTCATATTAGCTTGTATGGTAGATGATGTTGTGGTTTGTATAAATACACCAGTTAAGCTTGTATATTACTATGATTTTAGCAAAGCAGAGCTCAGCGCGGCCTTGAATAACTTAATAAGGATTATTTTCATATGAAGTTAGGTCAAACTGAACGGACCTGAATGGCTGTGGGCTGCGGGTGGTGAAGGTGGGGTACTCTGGGGTGGATGTCAGTCAGGTGGGGTGCAGGAACAGGGGTGGACCTCCGGCTGTGTTGTTGCAGGACGTCCTGGTACGCTTTGGTGTCAAAGTTTGTCCTCCACATCAGCACCTATGGGATCGAGGGACCAGCACAACCTCTAATGACCCAAGCTCCTCAGAGTGTCTACTACAGAAAGCTAAAGTATAACCTTGAAGTTACAAGGTCAGGGTCAGCACAGCGTCGCTATGTAGTCATGAAACACCAACCTGAGCATCAGCTCCCCCGGAGGCAAAGAGATCTCCAGCCCTGGAAAAAGCCACTGTGATTACAGCGCCCTGAAAAACAAAGTAAACAATGTTAGTTAATAAGAAACCGTAACATGACAAACACCATCAATAACTAAGCCAAGGAAACGACCGCCTGCAGTGTCTGACGTCTGTGCTGTAGCCTCACCTTGTGTCCACAGAGGGTATAGATGAGGCGTCCCTCCAGCAGGTCTAGGATCTTAACAGTGCTGTCGCTGGAGCCACTGATCAGGTAGTTGTTGGACGGGTGGAAGGAAAAGCAGTTGATTGCCGCGCTGTGGACTGATCCAAAAAGGTACACAAATAAGCCACACACACACAAAAAACAGGACAGTAAACTTGGCAAAAGACGTGCGAGGACAGCAAACGTCAATGAAAACAGGCAATTCAGTGAAAAATGGGCGGATGAATTTGCCGTTATTGCGCCGCCTCACACCAAACCTCTGTGTTTAATTTGCAAAATGAAAATTGCTGGATGCAAAGTTGCTAATATCAGGCGCCGTCACGAGTCAAAGCGTGCCAGCTTCAGTGCAGCGTTCCCGTCTGGCAGCAAGGCAAGATATCCGATTCCAAACTGGACATATAGCGCTATGATGAGGTGTGACATTTTGACATACCCTGATAATGCTGAATCAGCTTGTTGGTCCGCAGATCCCAGATTTTCAGTGAGCTGTCAGCTCCCGAGGATGCAATACACGTGCCGCTCGAGTTGAAATCAACAAACGTTGCTGGTCTGGAACAACAAGAACACTCTGGAGTCAGTGACCTGCAGCGGTTTAACAGTCTGGTGTGTAAATAGTACACAACAATGCCACCTAAGGGCGAGACAAAGCAATGACTACACTAAGAGTCTCCACTCTCCACCTCCTGAAGCCAGGCTGCTAAGGACTCACCCTTCGTAGTCCGTAAAACAGTTGATGCAGCGTTTGGTGGACGTGTCCCACAGCCGGACGGCACGGTCGTCTCCGCAGGAAGCGATCAGCCGCCCATCTGGAGAAAACCTGCCGTAAGGAAAAGACAACAGTTATACAAAGTGAGCGCTTCACACTCACACAGCGACACACACTGCAGCCGAACTTGACCACCGAATTGTATCTACTCGTCTCCATCAGGTGTTTCCCCGCAGCGTCTGATTCAAAACATTTTACTTTTTTTTTTTTTTAAAAAGGACTGAGAGTGGAGAGCGCCAAAATGTTAAGACTACCTAGACAGATAGACGTAACTTTTCCCTTGCGAACTCATCAAAAAGTTAATTTCAGAAAGTGGCTAACTGGCAAAGCCACGTTCAGGTACCTGGCACAGCGCACCCAGTTGGTGTGCTGGGTGAGCGAGTAGACGAAGCACTGCCGGTGGACGCTCCACACTTTGACCGACTTGTCGTCGGACGCCGTCACCAGTCTCTGGCCGTCATGGGAGAACGCAACGCTGCGTACGGCGGCCGTGTGGGCTTTGAACACTGTTGACTCTCCTTTCCTGTGGTACACAGGCACATGATGACAACAAAACCAACCGATTTAAGACCCAGCGTCTCCCATTCAGCCACAGCACGGCATGTTGACCCCATCGACGGCTCACACGGACCATTCGTGTGACATTTCATATCACGAGTCACTCATCTTACTCAGAAAAGCAAAAAAAAAAAAAGGTCCTGATTAAAGTGGCAAAAGTGACCCGAGCCTACATGGAAGGCGTCCACAGTCGCACCGTTCTGTCCTTGGAGGAAGTGGCCACCAGGTTACCGAAGGGGGAGAATTGCACCCCAGTGACGACGCCCTGGTGGCCAACAAAGCGGAGCGCCCTCGCCTTTGGAGCCAGATTCCAGATCATCAGGCTCTTATCCACCGACCCCGTGGCTGGAGGGAGACACAAGACGGGCGAAAGGAGAGAACACAGTCAAATGAACAGCACAGGCGTCCTGCTGGATGTCCTGCACTAGGTTCAGCACTTATACAGCTGTTTAAAGAGGCTGTTGCGGTGAATGAACTAAAGTTAACCTTTAGCTGTGACGTCACAGAGACAGCAGCCAGGTCTCTCTACCGCACAGCTGTGCCTCAATCGACCTGTTTCAAACAGTCACGTCAAGCCAGTATGCTTTTTGGAATTTTCTTTGGGGGGGCAGCAGTCTGACGTCCTAACACCCGAACAGCGTCTGTGAACGTGTAGCACCTGCAGCGGCAGCAGAACGTACCCAGCTGTTTGCAGTCCGGACTGAAGTCTGCACATGTGACAGCGTCTTTGTGGCCCCTGAAGTGTCTCTCTAGGGTCGGATCCTCCTGCAACATACAACAAGCATGTGAGTCGGGCAAAACTCTGCATTTCCTCTGCGGCTTCAATAAAAGCAACAGCTGTTTTTTGTTGTTGTTGTTCTTGCTGGTTGTTCCGAGACTCTAGAGGGAGAAACACCTGAGGACTGGCCAGATACATTACACCGAGCAAATACTTCCAAGCAGCAAGAACGTCCATGTTGTTGTAACGAATTAACAAACTGTGTGTGTGTGTGTGTGTGTGTGACAGCCCAACTCAGCAGATCCTCTTAGCAGCTAGCAGCTAGCAAACATGCCGCCTCAGCCGCCTGTCGGCACTGGTGCACACACGGCGCTGCGCATTGGTCTTTAGGAAAATGTCACCAAAGTAACCCTTACCAGCACAGACGCCATTGTGGGCATTTGCTAGTGTCGCCAGAGGGAAAGCTGCGCCGCCCCGCTGCTCTGCACGGTTACTTCCATGACTGTCAAAACAGTGCGCCTTCAGCAACGGTCTCAGACCCGACCTGTCGAGCCCAGATAATACGGCGGTCTGTTCGACGGTCCTTTAGCAGCCTTTAGCTAACTGTGAATTTTTATGACGTCTATGTGAAAACAAACGTCTTTTGTTTGCACTAACAGCCAAATAATACCGGTTACTTCTACGGTTAAAGAAGTAGCCGCCTGTGGCTTGATCGAAGAGAGAGAGCGTGGTGCCGCGTTCAAGAAACACCTGGCGCCTGGTAGATGCGAGACTCCTATACGTAGCAAATAAAATAAACATCACATCAAAACAAAAACAGAACAAAACGCACATAATAAGTAACCGTTTGGTGACAGATAGTGATTAAAGGGTAGAGCGCGTGAACACCTGCGAGGCGCTGCCATCGAACCAGGAACCCTTTCTCGTGAGCTTTGCGTTACTCCTCAAAAAAACGTTCCGCCTATTTATTTGTTGCGCGAATGCAGCGTGTCATCAAGGCGGCGCGTCCTCCGCTGCCAAGCAACCAGCCAGCGACGTCGTAGCTGCGCAGCAGGGGGCGGCGTCGCAGTGTCAGCCTCTCCGATTGGCCGGTGAAACACCGCGGGCCAATCGGCATCGAGATTGTTCAACTCGAAAAGCGATGTTGTGGGTTTTCGGTTTGAAAAGATGTCGCTCAATCGGGGCATCGGCAATTTGGAGGTAAGGTGGCTTAAAATGACAGCGTTGCTCGTTTCGTCTACCCGCCGAGTCGAAATACATCCACCGCGGACGATACCATGTAGTGTAAATACGGCCTGGGCCGACATAAACAAGTGTAGCTGTCCGAACAAGCTAGCTAGCTAGCCATGGCCCGCGTTCACCACGTAAGAAGCGTTAGCCGAGTTAGCTCTGTATATTAACGCTCCCGTCGTTAGCTGCCACGCAGTGTTTCAACCTGCGGCTGTCTTTCCCTCCTAGTACATGAAAAAAAGGATACCGACAAACGCGAAGTATCAGCACGTGAAAACGAGGCTGGACACAGGTATGTCGTCCGTGTGCAGATGCACCGCAGTGCTTGTTGTTTTGTCTAACATCATGTATTAATGCTCTTTTGTTGTTGTTGTTGTTGTTTCTTATTGCCGCTTTGACAACGTAGGATGCAGCCTTACAAAGTATATGGAAAAACTGGAGGTGATCAAAAAAAGTGAGTAGCTCGCTTGAATCGCACCTACTCACCACACATCCCAGGTGTTAGCTCTTACACCTGGTTCCTGGAGGAAAGGCTTGTTTTGGGAACAGCTGCAATCGCTTCCTAGAGGACACTCGGCAAGGTCACCTGCACCGTTAGTCCAGTCCGTTGGCATCTTATAAATGCTGTCCATTCTGCCCAAATGTGAACAGGTGGATCAAATAGCCCATTTTTGGCAGGGTCGCGGGAAGCTCACACGTGATCCAATTACAGCAAAATAAGCCCTCCAACTGGTCTTTTTCTTAGAGTGACGGGGATGAGAATTAATTGCCCACTTAAAGGAAGATTTGCCAACTTGGCACCTATTTTTCCCAAGGATCTGTGGGTTTCTCTGCTCTTCCCGTGTACTTCAAGAGGTAAACCGGAGACGTTCTAACCCACTGATCTTTCCCAGTTAAATAAGTTCTTTGTGCACAGTGGACATTTCGTGTTGACCCGTCCTCTGATTCCTCAGGGATAAGTGACACCGATTCCTTCCCGCTCCAATGGGGGATTGTGTTCCACGTTTGTTCCTCTATGCGACTGGACACAGACTGTGGGGACGTGCTGGTCTTTGAGAAAGTGTGAGCTAGTGAGGTCACACTGTGGATAATACCTGTAGCAATAGCACATATAAAACTGTGTGAGCCGCCTGAGGTGGGCGTAGTAGTGGCAGCAGCTTTGACTGGAAGGTAGCAGGCGGCGTAGAGCTGATGTTTAGTGAAGCAGTAGAGGGGGGCGAGGAGAAGGAGGACCTGCGACACCCAGGTGAGCTGTGTGCAGTACGACTGCGTGCAATGGCTAAAGCAAGTGTCGCGGTTGTTTTACATACCAGCGGCAAGACGTTTAGAATGAAGTTAGTATCTTCAGCCACAGCGGTCATTCTAAACGGGAGGCTCCTTCCAACAATAAACCTTTTACAAGTATTTTGCTTTTGTTTGTTTCTTTTGTTTGTTTTTTATTTTTCCTTTTTTCAGATTACAGGTATCGAAAAGACGAAATCTTCAAGCGGTTAAAGGTGACAACGTTTGCACAACTGGTAAGCGCTGCTGTTTATTTCCCTGCGAGATTCATGTCGCACTCGATTGAAAATCTAGCCAGCCGAGCCGTTCACAGGTCGTAGTAATTGATAGACTTGGACAGACGGCTCTGAATTCATTTAGCTTGGTTTGTTACCTTCGTTCACGGACTCCAGGGTTCCATCCTCTTTGTGCTTTTTCTTCCTAGCACACGCGTCTTTCATTTCCACACTTGTTTTTCACACCAGATACTTCAGGTGGCCTCCGTATCGGACCTGAATGAAAGTGATGACGGCGAATCCCACGCCACGGAAGGTAACAAAATTACTTATTCACTTAACAGTGTGAAACTGTTTTCGCCTCCAGCTTCATACCAATGAGTATTTAACATTTTAAAACAAATTCAGCTTGGTCCACTAGCATTCCTTGTGCTGTAACGTAGGGTATGTTGAATGGATTTCAGTCTCTAACTGTGCTGTAGGTGGCGATCTGTTGATTTCCCCTCCCCTGCTGATTTGCAGACGGTCTGTCAGTGGTGTCTGATGCCGACCTCGAGTGTCTGTCTGAACACGCCAACGGCTCCCCGCAGGCGTCGCCTCTTTCAGATCACCAGAATCCAGGCGACGGCAGGGACATCTGTCACTCTTCCAGGTCGACGTTGCTAAGGTACCGTACAGCTCAGCACCCTGTAAGGCCTTTCTGAATCCCTCACGCTGAACACAACACACCACGTTACTCATAGTTTGGTGGGCAGCCGTTATGCGAAGCACCTCGTGTAATTATGACGGAAAACACTTTAGTATTGTTTACAGCGAGGTCTCTGGAAAATCCTCGGTAATTGCGACATGTTGCTGTTACATTTTTACTTATTGTGTATGTATAATATATAATATATAATAATCTGGGCGAATAAAACCAAAGCTAACTGCATGGCTAAGCACCAAAAAGCCAAAAGGGATGCGTTTTTGTTTTGTTTTTTGGATGAACTGACCCTTTAACTTCTCTTGCTACACCATGCAAATGTAGAGACTTATGGTGCTTTCAGGCAGCAACCACAGAAGCTACAGAGAGCGAAACAATACGGGATGTCATGTCATATTGCGAAATATTTCATATACTTGCCCGCTAAGCTGAATAGCGACATTACACGTGGTGGCTAGTGGATAGCAGCAGCCTGTGGTGTACAGGCTGGTAGGATAGGAAGGAACCGGGCTGCAGTCCCGCGGCGGCAGCCACGCCACTATTCTGTCCATGGCTATAAAGACACAAGCTCAGTCACACCCAGCATCCAACAATCACAACCGCTAACCGCAAGCGCACCTGTAAGCCTGCACCCACCATATCTGCACCTGTGCTTAACATACTGCACATCCACCTTTTGCCCCTGAAGACATCTGCCTGTCCCACAACCCCGCCCCTACTGTATACCGCAGCATCCCCTCCTCTCACCTGCGTCCTCCACCCCTCCAGCTTGAACAGGAGCCCCAGGAGTGTAACTCTATCTGTGGTCTCTCTCCGGGGGCCACAGACTAGTCTAGGCCTCGGTAATGACGGAGCTGTTTGGTCACCTTCCCCTTGTGGGGAGAACAGATGGAGCGAGAAAGTAGGGCAGCGCCGTGGTAAACCTACACAAGGAGAAAGTGGTGCGCTTCTACAGCTCAGTCTGGCGCCGCTCCAGACGTCAATTTGCTGCAGTGAGTCTTTTTCCTTCAGGCTCTGGTTTCACGTTGACTGACTGGAAACTTGCCAGATCTGCCCCTCCCTGCTTTGCTAAGTTGCCACTGCATAAGTATTATTTACATCATAAATAATAATTGACCATGTCTCATCTGTTATTTTCTTATATTGGATAACTAATTGTGCATTATTCCTTCTTGTGAACATGAAGAGTGCTGGAGCAAAAGAGAATCCTCCTGGGAGACTCAAACATTCATTGTATTACACTGTTTAATACATTTGTGTGTCTCCCAATTTTGTTACTTTTCTAAATGTATTAAAGTTAGTATATTTTTACATTATATATGCTCTTATTGATATATTTTGTAATGGAAAATGACAGAAGCCACATAGGTTAATTAAAATGGCACAACTTATTGGATTCTACACGGATGAAAAACTAGCCTATTTTGGCCGGAATGAGTATTACAACAACAAACACTTAAAAAAATATATTTTATATCCTGGGGAAAAAAATAGTAACTTAGAAAAATTATCCAGAAAAAACGTTTTTTTCCCACCTTTCTCACAGATGGGAAAACAAGATTACCTGTTAAGTTATAAACAAGAGAGAAAACGGTTTAGATCAGACTTTTCTTTTATATAACCATGTATTTCTGACACAGTGTTATAAGCGGCATGGGAGAGTTGAACCTTGACAAGAGCAACCAGAAGATGGAGAACGAGTCTGTGTTCAGCCCCGAGCCCACTGACAGGCCCTACCCCGACTGCCCCTACCTGCTGCTGGACGTACGGGACCGTGACCAGTACGACCACTGCCACATCATCAGTGGTGGGTGGCAAGAACGTGTCTGTGTCTATGCCAAAAATGTCTATTGTTGTTTGACTCGCCCCTCTCTCCTGCAGCACACAGTTTCCCCATTGCCACGCTATCTCGGACAATGAACCCCTACACCAAAGACATGCTGGAATATGTATCCTTCAGCACAAACTACACTTTTACCTGTCCTGTTGTTGTTTAGTTTTTTTCATGTAGCAAAATCAACGTCGAGGCTTTTTGAAACGCAGTTGCAACCGACTTTTGACTTGTCTGAACTTAACCCGCAAACTGTGAAGAAAAATGCAGCAGGGAAGATCATCATCGTGTACGACGAGGATGAGAGAATAGCCAGCCAGGCAGCCACCACCATGTGTGAACGGGGATTTGAGAATCTGTTTATGCTGTCCGGAGGTAAGGTGTCGCTCAAGTCATCTGATCCATCGTGGCGATGACGTCTCATCTTTCCCATATGTCACCGCTATTTGGTTCTAGCTGTGAGTCAGGCTAGAGAGCTAAAGTTTGTGCGTCTGACTGATGGTAACCCTGGAAAGAATTTTAAGGGAAAATGCTGCTTGACATGTCCACTCTGACACTAGTGGACAGAAAATCTAGTGAAGCTGAAGGTGATTTTATTTCAGACTTAACTTAAAAGTAGTCAAGTCATGCAGTGTTACTTATCTATGTCAAACTAATCTGAAGAAGAAATAATAATTGAATAAAATATATAAATGCAGCACTGTTGCAGATTCCATGTATGAAAGGGGTTTTCGTCCCGCCCCGCTGCCCTCTCCCAGGTCTCAAGGTAGTCGCTCAAAAGTTTCCAGGAGGGCTGACGACGGGCCCGGTCCCGACCTCTCGCCTGTCCACTCCCACGTCATCGAAGGCGGGGAAGACCTCTGTGCCGTCGCAGCAGCCGCCACAGGTGGCAGAGAAGAGGTGGCGGTTTACATCGGACGAACTGGCCAAGGTCCAGGAGCAGCTGGAGGAGATGATCGTCCCCAGTAATGCCAGCAGTAAGACCACACTGTCAGAAACTCGAAATTCCATTTTCCGTTTTAAAATTAGGGAATTGTTTTAAGAATCTGTCATTGCCAAATAGGATGATCATTTCTAAGAAAGTTAGCCTGGGAACAACTTGTAATTTGGGGGGAAATGGAGGCAAAGTTCTACAACAGTTATTTCGGTTTAGTGAGCTGAGTTTATAAGCAGTTGTTGATTTTCCCACTTTACCCTGTAACTGATACCAATGGCATAGACATTTCCAGGAACGTTCCCATGAATTTGAAGTTGCATATCATGACCTTTCTTGGAAAACATGGGACCCGTAAAATAAATTGTTACAGAACAGTCTCTTCAGTCTAGATGACAAAATGGGGCTAGGATACTTCTCTCCTGACTGAGATACAATATATTTGCCATTAAATTCTGGCATCAGGCAGACTGAAGTCATGACTCAGAATTATGGCGCATAAACATAAGTTCCACCTATAGAACGTTAGACTCACAAATGTCACTTCCCACTGGTCTCATCACTTTGCTACTCTGCAGGCCGCATGTCCAGCCGCATGTCAACCAGCAGCTCCCAGTCTAAAGCATCCAGCGCTCCGAGTCGACAGACTTCCTCCACAGCTGGGAGGGACAGCGCCAGGGTTCAGAGCAGTAGACCCTGGAAATAACACCACACAGCTTAACACAAACAAACATACCTCCAACTAAAAGTCCACTTATTTTAGGGTTGTTTTTTTTTTTGTTGCTTCAAAACTGCAAAGAAACACACCTCTGATCCCAGTCCCACATCCCAAAATAATCCTCCACAATACTGCTGTACAGCCAGAGGTGGACAGGAAACAGCACAACTACTTTAGTACTGTATGTGTACAGTACAGATGTGTTTCTGGCGCCCTCTACCATCTTTTACTCCAGAACTTCCTCTGACACCGGTGCTGAATGTGAATTCTTCTCAGGTCTTGTGTTTTTCAATTTTGGAAATTACACACACCTTGGGAAAGTAATGAACACAACACAAAACTAATGGCCAAAATCATTAAAAACTCTAATTAGGACAGGACAACAGTACGAAATTCACAAATGAGAAATCTGTAGGTACAGAACAAAGACATTTAGTTTCAGGCTCACCGGTAATCAGTGTAATAATACTGCACTCCTCATCCTCACCTCTGGAGATTTATGTCAGACTGTAGCATTTCCCCCCCTTTTTGAATATTTAACAAGCGATGTGTATTTGAATGTTTGCACAGTGCCTCGTCTGTGAACCTGAAAGATGATGGATCTTTTTTGCACTCAAATTAACGTTTCATGTAACAACACTATTCTCATCTATAGTTTTTCACCAGATGATGAACCTGTACAGATTCTTAATTCTGTGGATATAATACTCCTTTTTCTCTTTTAAACACTATTATATCCGAAACATGTCCTGTTTAGCTCCATCAGTATGACCGCCACCAAATGAATGGCATTGGGGAAAAGACGTACAATTCAGTTTATTTTGCTGGAGACAGAATAATTGAATGTTGATATGGCATGAAGGATATGCTGGGAATCTATGTATTACATGAGCTGTAATTTATGTGACTAATATTACAGAGCTCAATCCATTTTGTAAAATGAAGAACGGTTGTGCTGTATTTTTGTAACTTTCTCCATATTGTCAAAAGGTCTTAAACTGACGGTGCACCAGCAGCCTTTATGTGCAACTTATTTGTCCACTTATGCTGTTACTTGACTGTGATTTCAATTTTATTGTGTGTGTGTGTGTGAGAAAGTACTGTTAAGTTGTGATCCCATGAAGCCTTCACACAGATGGACTGTCATTTTACAAAATCGCAGTGCCACCAAAGGAAGGAAATGGGCATTTTGTCATGGCTGTGACAAAATTTCAAGCAGCGGTTCTTGGTCAACTTTCTCACAGTCTCCTGTGAAGTGGCTTTAGTCCAAATGTGGACGACTCCGCAGCCCCTTTTTTGTGATGAATCATTTGTGTTCGCCATCAGTCTTATCTCACATTAACGATATGATCACGGGATTTTGTTTGTAAATTAATGTGAAATAAAGTGTGTAATTTAAAAAGAAATGCTTGCAGTATCGAAATTGTGTCCCTGTCTTAACAAGGCAGTTGTGGAATTACAAATAGTGACTAAATGATTTAATTTGTTCTATAACCTTTGATTAATTCTGCTGCTTAGAGAGAGAAACTGATCTAATTCGGTAGTTTACTGGATGGAAACTGTAACCACCTCTTACTCTAAGCACATCTACTTATAATTTTAAATTTAAACAAAAGAAGGAACATTTAAAATGTCATTGGAACAAGCCCAGAGTGAAAACCTTTATCTTATAATTATTTAGGCATGTAGTTGTTGCTTATATACCACAAGCAAAGATTGGTACATAAAGTCGCAGGAGGAAATTAAATGCGACGGCCAGGTTTAATCTATGTATCTATTTATGGTTTAAAATATCTCTTAAAAGCAGGTAAATATTGATTAATGATGGTGTTAGTAATGAAAGGTTGAAATGATGTGGAAATGATGCGGAAGAGCAAACGTGTGTCCCAACGTGCGCTCCCAATTTAAAAGGCTTTTAAATAAAGACATGAGAACTGCAGTTACCCGGTGTGCTCTTTTATTTGTCTGCTTGTGGTTTTCACTATGTTCACAGAGTCCTGATGCTGATGTTGGTCTGAGCGATGACATTTTAAAGGTGACATTTGAAGACCACACAGGCAGTTCCACCCGTGGACACACACACACACACATTAGTAGAGGTTGTTGAAGGTGTGATCCATGATCGCCATCAGAGCCAGCCAAGTCTCCGTGGCGGTGGGGATGATCTGATTGGCCGGCAGAATGAAGCCGTAGCGGCCGGTGTCCCTCAGCTCGAAGGTGTAGGAGTACTTGATGCCCTGGTTGTAGGTCCAGTCGATGGTGCCACCGCTAGCTTGGTCTACAATGGAAACAGGTATTGCTCAGGCTATTGCTATATAAAATACAGGCTGTCAGCTCTGAGGCAGCATTAGCTGAGAGCATCTTGCTGTTCTCTTAATGTACAACTGGGGTGTCTCAACAGAACTGCCATAATGGAAGTAAGAAGAAGACATTCCTGACTATTGGTATTAATTGAGATGAAGTCAAATTAATCAAACTTACAGATGGTGTTGATGATGCTGCCGTATTTGTAGCTCGTGCCGTACAGGGAGGCCAGGTCAGTGATGGCCTTCTTAGCCAGACTGTGCTGTGGGAAGAGATTACCATGAGGTCATAGAAATGTAATATATAAGAAACGGACACTACAAGCAACCCTTCACAGGGACTGCAACGTTGGTGAGCCCAGAGACGGGATCTACGCTCAGCTTTCCCAGTTTGATCATGAAATACAAAAGGACTGTGATTTTTACCAGCTCGACCTGGTCCTTGACTGGAGTCGTGGTGTAGCCGTAGGGATACAGCAGCATCTGCGAGTAGGAATGGATGGAGACAAAGGCCTTGATGTTACCGTGGGACATCACAAAGTCCACAATGGACTTGACCTCAGACTCAGAGTGAGCACTGGGTCCCCTGTAGGTCTCTGAGCAGGGGTTGCTGCTGGCACCAGGTCCTGCATGGACAGGGATGACAACAGAGTCAGAGGAACTGCAAGAAAATGGATGCCACCATCTGTCTATTGGAGTACTTGGGCCCTTAGATCATCTTACACGTGTCTCCATAAAGTGCAACGGTACAAAACATGTAATGAAGTGACCGTAGTGTGACTCAACAAGCAAAACATGTGTGTTTTTTATTTGATATAACTCCTATTGTGTCCTCTACACAAAGTAATTTTAAATACAAGTCAAATAGAAAAATAAGACAATAATCGGTAACAGAATCATTTACAATTTTAACACAAAAACCTTACTGACACTTCAGACGGTAGGTTTGGAGTCTTTAATAAAAGTCTGCAGAATGACACTTCAGCCACAAGGGAAAGATGTTACCTCCGAAACCAGCGTTCCAGTTCCTGTTGGGATCGACTCCGATACAGATAGAGCCGGAGTTAGGCTTCCTGGTCTTACGCCACATGCGATTCTGGAAACATCAGAGTAGCCCATCACAATTTGTCACTTTTATATTCAGGTAATGTTAACTCCTGATTTATTTATATATGGTTTCATTTACTGATACAGACACAAACAGATATTGTGTGTTTTGCATCATCCTGTCAGCTATTTTCCAACACCTCTTCCTGTCTTAGGTATCTTTACTGAGCAGATGTTACATTTGAGTTTCCTCTATACATCTCATTAACTTATCAACGTATAAAAAAAATCATCACTGCATGCAGTTTCTTTGAAGAGTCAGGGTTTACAAGTTTTTCTATACATGTCCTTAAAAATGACACCTTAGACCACTCCCTAATTGCCTGAGTCATGACGCCTTTGAAATCTAAACAGGGTCGGCAAACCCTGTAGAGGCCTTTAACAAAAGTACCATGTAGGAATTTTATCAATCTAAAGCCTGAATGTAGTGAAGATTCTTGCTATGAGAGGCTCACGGTGGTGTGGGTGAAGTAGTAGCCGTCAGGGTTGGTCACAATCTCAAGGAAGATGTCCATCTTGTTGAGGATGGCGGTGATAGCGGGGTCACGTCCATAATCGGTCACAATCTGGTCACAGAAATGTAAAGAACGCAAGATTCAGTGCAGCGGGTGTGTGGTCCGAAGCTGCAGATACAGTGAAGACCAAAAACAATGTAAATCATCAAAGCACCTTTTTGGCAAACCAGGTGCCACTGGCCTGAGTGACCCACTCCCTGGAATGGATTCCAGTGTCGATCCAGATGGCGGGACGTTTGGATCCACCGGTGCTGAACTAAGACATGGGGGGAAAAGGGTCAGTCCAAAAAAATGGCATGTAAAAGAATACATGAGTAAACATACTTCAAGTTATGTATTTCCTAATTATTCGAGGCTTCATTTGCTGTTTCTTTTATTTACCTTCAGCACATTCAGGGGACGATTCTCGTAGCTCTGACCGATCACAATCTTGCTGACCAGGTTGGGATTCTCGGCCACCAGCATGTCCTGGAAACTGTAGATCTAAGCCAAAGACAAAATCCTGGTCTTTATTCATGAATCATGGGAGTTTGCCATTCCAGTCTACATGTGTTTTGTGGACTTGGAGAAGCCCCTTGTCATCGATTCGGTTTGTGGTGGATAGGATTTTGTGGATAGGATCTCAAGGTGCAGCCAGGGGGAGGAGAGTGTCCAGTTTGGGGACCTCAGAACTGCTTTTCTGCTCTTTGCAGATGATGTGCTTCTGTTGGCTTCATCAGACAGTGGATTTTTTACTGGATAACAGTAGCCAGACGGAGGGTGTGTACTGACCTCGTTGATGGGGTGGTAGCTGGAGAGGTCATAGCTGTCCGTGTTTCTGGGCTCAGGGACGCGAGCAGCCCACTCCATCTCCTCCTGCTCCTCATCCAGCATCGCCTGCAGGACAGTAACATTCATATTGGAGTTACAGATCATCACACTTATTTTTTTTTTTTTTAAATCCATTTTTCAGTCAGACCCCAAAACAGCTCAAAACCACATGCAATGAATTCAGTCTTGTTACTTTTCTGGCCTGGACTTGTCTCGTACCTGAAGGTCTTCAATCATGATGGAGTACTCAATGTCCTGAGTCTCCAAGTACATTTTGACAGACTGCAGTCTGTGTGAGGGAACTCTGATGTCCACAGGAGTGGCGACATCGGTCACACTCCTCCAGACGTCCAGCTGGAAGAAAACACAGGTATCACACAACAAATGAAGTCTAATCAAATTTCAGCTTATTCACTAAGTGCTTGGCACAACACGGTTTGTTATGTAAAAGAAATAAAAAAAAAAGAGAGAAAAAAAGCGTGTCACTTATTTGAAACTTCCTTCTGTAATTTTTCTCCTTTCCATTTTGAATTTAGAATTAATTTAAAATTATTGTCTGCTAAATGACAAATTACCTCAAACTCAATGATGTCCTCCAGGTCCTTGAGAAGAGACAGCTGGACGTCATCCTTTGCAACAATTCGAAGCACCTGATGCCTGCAAAACAGCGGACCACAACTCCATTTACACAACTCAAGATCCCACAGCAAGAGAGAAGTTGGCACACGGGGGTGAAGTAAGATTGGTCAAGGCTGGCTGGTTCTGCTTGCACAAGGTGACGTAACTTGTGTCCACATGGCCACCATTTTTAACCACCATGCAATCTGCCGATGGCACGCTGATCTTTCTTTTTAGGTAAATGCTTCACCAGTGAGAACACCTGACACCAAATATGAACTGGTTGGTTTGAGCCTTTTTGTACGCAAATAGAAGATAGAATAGCAGCAATAGAAGGAAAGAGTGGGGAGGCGGGTGGGGAGGAAAGATTGTAGCATGATGATGAAACGGGATGGCTCAGACTGTGGATTGTTGCAAGTGCACCTTGAAAGGGTTGGTTCAACCAAATTACAAAACAAGCAATGACTCTGTCGCTGAGATAGATGTTTTACACCATTTTGAACGCCATCTTTCAAACCTGTGAGCGCCACAATCAAAATTCCACTCACTTCACCGCACCGTTTTCTTGTTACGCTTCCGCCTCGGATACTATTTGCCTATTTCACTATACTGCCCTTAACAACCTGACGTCCTCCAATAATCACAAGTCTTAACAAGAATCTTTCAGTAAACATCAAGAAAAGTTCAGCCTTGTGATTATTGGAGGATATCAAGTTGTTAGCTACCTGTCTAGCTCTGCATGGAAACGCGCTGCAAAGGCAGTATAATAAAGTGATGAAAATTTAATAAAACAGATGTTAAGCTATTATAATATAAACAATAATAAAGAAAAAGTAAATAGAATGAAATAAGGAGAAAAAAATTAAATAATAATAAAACATAAATGAAAATAAATCAATTAATAAATGAATAATAATAATAGAAAATAAAATGGGAAAAGATTTTACCGCATAAATATGTGAAGGTTAAAATAAAGTAAGTAATGGCTATAAAACATTCTTAATCACAAGCCGGGCTGAAGAGGTTTTAAGTTTCCACCTGACTTATCTATCTATTGCAACAAAGAAAGCGCTGCCAGAAAGACGGAAAAACGGTACCCGACACTCCAATGGGAATTTTGTGATCAGCTGTATCAAAAGCAGCACTCAGATCAAGCAGCACCAAAACCGAATGTTTATTGCCGTCTAGATGTATCCTGATGTTACTGACTACTGTTACTCGAGGTGTCTCAGTGCCATGATTTGCTGAGATTTACCTTAAAAAGGGAAGATTGGTCTGTCGCTGTTTGGTATCGAGGGATAAAAGCTATTATGGAAGTGCCATTTATAGGCATTATTAAATCATTATTATTTCCCATTTATGCACACAGATCACTTGCACCCTCTGGCAGGCCCACTTACCCCTCAAACGTCTCCTTGCCGAGAGCGGCCACAAACAGAGCGGCGAGTGCGAGCAGCCCCCTCATCATGACCAAGAGCGTGATCCCGGCAGGGCCGAACACGGGCTTTTATGGCTGAGTGTGCCAGACCACGTGTCCATACCACGACCTTGCTTAAAGGGATGGAGGTGTGTCACCGGCTGGCCCCTTTCCCACGCAAGCCTGGAGATATCAGACAAAAGATGCAATGGTCGTAATATTTGCTTTTAAACGTTGCTTTTAATCTGAATTTAGAGATTTTTACCTTCATTTCTTCCACTATGGTATGGTTTTACTGATTCTTTGTTGGTTGTTTTATGTTGTCTCACCTTCACAGTATAGTCTCTCACATATACACACAGAACGTTTGTGTCCTCGTCACTTTTTCCTGTTGTTATTGTTGTGTGAGTAACTAGAGTTTCTAGGGCAAATAATAAAAAAAATGATGAGAAGAAACAATGAAATAGGTCATTGTCCAGTATCAGTTGGCATGAAGTGCTGGTCTAAATTCAGTGTGGCTGGTTTCTTGCTGCTCAACAGGAAGCTGTGGCCGTCTGCCGTGTGTTTCTGCTTCCCCTTTGTTACTGTAAGACTGCAGCAAGCAAGCAGCTCCAATGAGCTCATTTAAAACCAGCTGCTGGGACCCATGTTCTGTGAGCTCTGCTTGTCAGCCGAGGAGCACTTCCCGGACATGAGACGACTGGCGATGTCGGCGTGCAAAAATTCCCATCTGGTGCTTTTCGCAGGCTCTCTTTGTAAGATGAGACATCCACCACACAGATGTGACACCAGCACTAACAAACAGAAACCCTGCATCACAGTAACGCTCACTATTAACGGTAACAGCCAGCTTTTGCCTTCTACTTCTAAAACAGTCACATTCTAGTGTGTATACTCATCGGGAATGTTTAAATATTGACCAACGTACATCAGATAAGGTTTTGCACCATTTTTGAATGATGCTAAAATCCAATGCTTTCCTCATGTGGACATCATGTGCTTATCCTAAAATATTGACCGCGCATTTGAGCATGATAGGCAGTTCACATAAGAGCAAAGTAAAGATCCCTGACATTACTTACTAATTCGACGTCTCTCCACTGTACGCGTCCCAGAATCTGCAGGTTTGTGTTATGCAACCCAGCTGATAAGGACACTGCAGAGGAAAAGCAAAGAGACAGAGCCCGAGACAGAGTCAGGTGTGGCAAACACCTGCTGGAGGATTCCTGATTCTCAGAGCCTTGAAATTAAAGCAGGCCTTCACCCACATCCATGTGCCCTGAAGTGAAGACGAAGTGTCCTTGAGCAAGACACTGAGCTCCTCGGGTATCACTGCAGGCATCAGCTACAGGCGCTTCTCAATTCTGTTTTCATCACAGTGAATCTGCAATTTGAGAATATGTTACTTCCTTTCTTTGCTGCGTTCTTCTCTGCCAAAACATGTAGCCAAGAATTACCTGTTGCAGGACTCAAATGACAGTTGTATACTGTATATATTTATATACTGTACCCCTTGTGATACACACTGACGTAATTAAAGACTGACTTCCAGGACATGAAAAGAACATGATTTTGAGAGAAATACATGAAAATATACATTTGAATTATCTATTTAGCAGTTAATAGATGCATTTGAGGGCATGCGGTACATTTTTTCTTTGCAACAGCACAAGAACTATTTCTAATTGCTACGGCTTTTGACTGAATTATGTCTAAGCTGATGTTGAAGTAATGCTATTCAGTTGGATGAACGGTGGTGGTAAATATGGTGCGGCGATCAATAACTTTGTACACATTAAAACTACACGGCAAAAGTGACGGAGAATCTAATGACTCGTGTTGTTGTTGGTGGTGTCAAGTGAAAATGTTTGAAAAAAAACCCACATTATTCACTAAAGAGATGAAGTCAAACAGTATCGCCAGTATAAGCAAATATTAAGGGTGATGGCCAACTAGTTATTATAATGACAGCACAAGTACTGGTAATAAAGAGGCACTAGTAATAACTCAAATGGGCAGAGGAGGGTGAAGAGCAAAATACGTAAATGACACGCTGTCAGCTTGTCTTTGATGGCATCACAAAGTTACAAAGTCCTCACAAAAAAGGTTGTCCACGCCTCCTACAGTTGCTGTTCCCTCATTCCTTGCATTTTGTAAATTTGTTGGGGGGGAAAAGATTGTGGCCACGGCTGAGGGAAGCGTCATGGTAGGAGATGTGGACCCTCGCAGTCGATGCTTTGTACGCCCAGAGGCAGGTGAACTCTCACCCTCAGCCAGGCAGGTGAAGTTTCAGATCTGGCCGAGGGTGCCACCTGCTGTTGGAGCCTGTGAGCGCTGTCAACTGACAGAAACAAAACACTCCAACCGGCCTCCATCGCACAGAGGGATAAAATAACAACGTGTTATCATTTTAAAAGTGCAGATTTGACCTTTGCGCTTTTAAAAAGACTTCCTGACTGCACAGACTGAAGGTCTTTACATGACGGAATGGTCTGCAGTCAGTACACTCATACGGTCGCAGCCACACTTTGTGGCTGGAGCTGATAAGGTGGGTTTATTTTGAGGCCGCTGTCAAGTCTCACTTTAAAACGCCGTTTGATTCATCTGTCCGCTTTCCTAGATGGCATTGCACAGCTTCACGACACGCGCTGGCGTCGTATTAAGTAGCGGATACTGCAGACGAAATGACGACATCTCTGGAGGATGCCTGAGAGTTTGTAGATGCCTAAGGGCATCTTGTGTTACAGATGTTCATACCAGACAGCATAGATCAGGCGTCGCGGTGCTGGTGAACATCATCCACACTCATCCAACACCATCTGGCCTGTCGGGGTGTGACAGTGTTGTTTCCCTTGAAAAGGCCAACTGCAGTTCACAGAGGAAGTTGCTAACCACACTGTTTCCTGTGAATGAGACAGCGCTGCAGCTGTTTGACAGGCACGAAAACATCACGCCACAAAACAAACCGGCTGATTTGTGTGGTTTGTGTCTCCATGTGTGTGTGCCCGAGGCTTATTCCAATGTGTACATTGAAAATTCAATGTTTTGGCTTTTTTTTTTTTAAAACAAAGACACATTTCACCACATTTATTGACATATTTCTCTCTCATGCTTATTTATTTATTTTTTTTTAAACTCATGATAAGGACAATAAAAAGGAAACTCTTTGGAAGAAAGAGGAGCAAATTTGGCATCAGAAGTACAGATGTTTGAGTCTGTCAAAGTGCCATCGCATCCTTTGTTATGACAAGAACACGCCCCTGGCGCTCTGCGATTGGTCGTCTTGCACGCTAGTGCCCGCTTTCTCTGTTCCTATTGGTCAACATGAAGATCCATCAAAGCGGAAGTGCCGCCTTGAAAATCAATGAAAAGTGAACGGGACCTCCAGAGTGAAAGCCGAGTCAAGCTCGAGAGAACGAAAACATTTTTACGGAAGTAAGAAAACGTTAGCTTCAAAATAAACTGCAAAAATGACCGCAACGCAACTTTTGTTTTTTTTTTTACATTTGTTCCCGACTGTTCAGGAGGAGTGTGATTTGTGCGATGTTATGGCAGAATGAATATAATATTTTCTTCAAACCAATTTGAGTTGGGCTTTGTAGGTTTATCAAAGGTACGTTTATTCACAGCAGATTTCACATCACAGTTTTTGCAGAGTCTGAGGCATAACTATACCGAAACTAGACATGCTTTAACTGTTTGAATATGAGCACATCTTGAGCTTCCCGTGGGGACTACATGTTGTTAATTTAGAGTAAAAAAACAAGTGACTTCGTGACAATTGACTTACTTACTTCAACAACTACGGTTCGCTTTTTGATATTTGCATACATACATTCACATACATTTACACGGTCGAGATTTTATTGCCCTTTCTTGTCATTCGTCATTTTATTGGTTTGTTAACGACCTACGTCGCCCGTACACGGGGTTTTGATTTTGAAAGCCCTGACCGGAAGCTCCGTGGTAGACCGCGTTGAACCTGACACGTGGGCGGAGCAGGACCTCCGCGGGGAGAGCGCAGAGGGCGAACCTGGTCGTCGCACTATTTCTTTGGTCCGTTTCCTGCCCGTCTTCTGGCTTTGACAGCTGCTTTGGTCGCGGCCCCTCTGCTCGCTTCGTCTTCACCGTCTAAAATCCGCGCCGACAGACACAAACATGGACATAGAGAAGGAAGTTAAGACGGTAAGCCCCCCAACCCCTCCTCCCTTTTCCTGACCGGGGAACGCCCTGGAAAGGTGTTCCGAACACGGGGCAGGTGGCGACAACAGCCCCCTAGGCGTCACAGCGAGACGCGCTTGTTTCATTTTCGGGTTTTTAGTTTCCGACGTGTTTCACGTTCGTGCGTCTGCTCACACGCAGTAATTGTCGGTGATTATTTGGCAGAAGAAAAGAGCGCGTGTTGCAAAGTTCGCCGTGGCTGTTGTCGCGTGTCGAACATCGTTGTTGTATTAGTGCGCGTCGCTGCACCGGGTCCAACTCGAACCAGCTGCAAGAAAATAAAAGTTAATTTACTGAAGTAAATGAGTTTCTGCCGAATTCTACATATGATGTCAACGGTGTCAATGTGTTCGCCCTTATGTACCTCAGCATTTAGGAAGATTATATCAAATTAAGAGGGTTTTTTTTTAGTTTTTTTAAATGATGTTTGTTCATTCAAGAGGGGAGGAAATGTGATCTGATCTACTGTTTAACCTAAAATATCGATGGTGGTTCTCTGGCAGTGACGACGTTTTAGAATATAGGTTACACAGTTTGTCCAGTGGATGTTTCCAGTGATCATTATTGGCTTCACTTCCGGTGAGCTCGTGTCCTCATTGATCTGCCTCGTTTTGGATTTATTTCCTTTTGTGAAGCAATATAAGTAAAGTTTATTAGTATTATTATTATTATTATTATTGGGGACCCTTGGATAATCCCAGCGTGACCAATTTAAAATCTCCCAGTGAAGTTTTTGTAGGTCATGTCCTTTTCTCACCTGCCTGTTTAAGGCACCAACATCCAGGAATTGTATTAACGCACACTTCAACCTATAATAATGTGCAGCCCAGTCCAAAACCCATAATCTGTAGCTGGAATGGATGTAATAGACCTATTAGTTTTAAAAAAGAGGTTTATTTTGGTGGGGCCGCTTTCCCTGCAGGCGCTGTTGGTAATCCACGCCGTTAACGCACCTGATCGACGCCGTGGGGTCCGTGTGCAGCCCTGCAGATGGCTGGCTGCAGATGGCTGCAGCTTTAATCTGTCGTCACTTTGGCCTAGGGGCCACGCTGCAGCTTTAATCTGTCGTCACTTTGGCTTCAGGCAACGGTTCAAATCCCGTCTGTCGTTTGCCAAACGCCAGTATGTTTCCATCATAATAAAATGCAGCAAGCTGTCAATTAAAATGAGTTGACGCACGTGGCGATGCCCATCCCGCCTGTGCGGCACGAAGCTAATGTACAGTTTGCTTCCCACAACGTGTGCCAGTCCTGGACTCGCCAGCCGGTGTCTTTCTACAAAAAGGCCTCGTTTCAACATTCTTTCAACCCAATTTTGAAATGCTTCCGATTAGAGATTCCAACTTAGCTGTTTGCATGGCCGCTAAATAAAGTGATGGATGAGACGTGCGTTTACACGGCCCAAAGCGTTAAACCAGAACAGAACCCTCTTGGCACGTGCACAGCGGTCTAATCTGACAGAAATATAAGAGAAGAAGAAGATCACTCGTTATTCATGCAACAAGCTGTCGAGCCGAGCAACAAATGTTAAATCTTTGAAGGTCTCCGACAAAAAAAAAATTTTTTTTTGCTGCCTCCCAGAAACTCGTTCACGTCAACTAATGTTTCTACCTACGTGGGGCAAACATGCACAGAAAGAAGATACTTATTCCCACCAGAGAAATAATCGGATGAAGTGTTTCCATGGTTATTAGGCGCTCAGGGGTCCGTCTCTTCCGACTGAGGTGGGGCCATGAGGCGTTTTTACTCTAAATATTCTGGTCCACGTAAACGCAGCTAGTTAGTTTTTGTATAGAGCAGGATCACCAACAGGAAGGAATTCACCAGCCTGTGATGGAGCCAGCATTTATTCACTACCCACCCAGTTTGCAGATCAAGTTGCTTGTCGCTGGTCAGTGAGACCTCCAACAACGTCAACTCCGTGAAAGCGCAGGAAAGTCATTCATGTTGTGTACACAGTAAGCTGCTGCCGAGACGGGGATCTGAGCGGCTGGGTGACCCGGATCAGACCCAGTCCGACAGCTGCTTTTAATCCCCGGAGGGGAGATATAAGTCTGCAGCAGCTTCAGGTCGCCGGGAGCAGACGTTACTGTCAAACTGCAACCGCCCTTTTCAAGAAAAGCAGCCTGCGTGTTTAGCAAATATTATGCTCAATTAAGCTCATGCAGTCCTCCAAAGGAGACGGCTGAGGTAACGAGTTGTGACTGTGGGGGCACCGTGTACAGGCTGGACCAGATCATCATCATCATCATCATCCTGTTGTTTCTGAGGCTCCGACCTCACTCGAGTCACAGGCCTCTCCAGACACTTGAATGGTTTGTTGAAGTTGCCGTAGGAACGACTTTTGAGGAAAAAGTTTGCAACGCAAGTGACAAAATCCCAAATACAGTTACGATTCCTGTTATGGGCTCGCTGGCAAGCAGTCACAAACGTGCCACATATCGATAAATAATATTAGATAGCTGAACATATTCACAGTCCACCCAAAAGAAGGATGTTTTAGATCTTGCATGAGCTACAGTTTTGTGAACTTAAACAGCTGCTACAGAGCGAAGTCGGATCGCGCTCCTTAAACACAAGAAGAAGCTGTTTCTGAACCCGGATCAACTGAACTCTGCGTCCTTGAATCGGCCCGATTATCTTAATGCGCACACTTTTGTTCTGCTATCACCTGCAGACGCTGGAGATAAAATGCTACAAAACAACAACTTACATTCAAATGTAAAACTGCAACGTGTGCGTGTTGGCTTCTTATTGATGTTGCCGAAACAAGATGTCGCCTGCTGAAATTAAAATGGCTCCGGGGCCAGTGACTACGGTCGAAACGGCTGGTCTGCAGTTCGGGCCTTGTGCAACAAAATGACTCCCGAATATGAGTTATCAGACTGTATACTTTGCGTCTGACCAACCTGTTTGCAGAGTGTCGTCAGCACAATGACTCACCCTGCAGGCTCAGTCACAAAACGGAGCCACTGATCGACATCAACCGCTAACGCAGCCTGTGAAACTGTGTTGGAAGTTGTGAAACTTCCAAGGAAAGTCACAAGCACAGCGAGTGATCTCAGCCAAGTCTGCCTCACTATGCCGGAGACAAATATGTATGTGGTCTTCCGCAAGTGGTTCACAATCGGCTCGCTTTAAAAATCACTTCCACGCTTTGCTGTTTGCACCCGAGGTGTTCGGCTGTCGCTCCCGTCCAGCGCGCCTTAAACTGGACAGCGTGGGTTCTCTGAAACTTCAGCGCTCTCTGGTGCCGACTGCAGTTTGTTTTGTTGCATCGTCGAGCACTTAAAGATGGTGTTGAACAATGGTGCAATATACAGTGTATATATATTTTTTTTTTTTAAATCAAACTTCTTGTTTTGTGGAATGCTGTATCGCAGCTCCCAATGTGCTTCCACTTTTATCAGCACACAGTGGGGCCACTCTCCATATATTAGCGCTTCACGTAATGCATTAAAGCGTTTACTCAAAATACAGCATAAGAGATTAAAACACATTTAAGGGACATATAATCCATGTTAAAGAGATTAAGTTGGTAAAAGAGAGATTTCTCAGGACGAAAGTCAGTTATGGCGCCGTCAAAGCCAGAGAAGAAGATGGGTCTTTAACTTTGAACTGGATTTACTGTATTAAAGTAAGTTTTGTTTTCCAAGCCGTTTTGGAATCATCTTTCAGTGAACTGACCTAAACTACTTTACTCCTGAACTTCTATTTATGTTGCCTGCAAAAGTGAAAGCAAAAGAATCCTCCTCCTCGGAGGAGGAGGAGGAGAAGAAGTCTCGCTGCTCTGTAAGGCGTGATGGAAGTTAAAATATTGCTGGACTCGCCGTCTGCATTCCTCCGTAGGGTCTCTGTCTTTTTGGGGCGAAAACCTCTCACAAGGGGGCCCTGCTGGGATCCAACAGGGCTTTCACCAGCAGTGAATAGTTGACCGTATATGGTCATAAACAGCAGTAACGGCTTAAGGTGGACATTGTTTGACGCCGGAGCGAAGAAGAGAGCGAAGAGCAGCACAGAGTCACCGGCCAGACGACTGGATGGGATGAAATTCCTGATTGCAGTTGAGGGAACGTAAGAGAAATGTAGGCAACGAGAAGACCTGCTTGGATCGCACATCGTCTGATACGCCAATTAAAATAAGAACTTTATTTCTGTTTAGTGCCTTTTCAAAAGCAGGGTTACAAGGTGCGAATATACTAAACCATACAATGTCGGTGCAAAGAAAGCGAGTAATGGAGAAATAAAACTGAAAATAAAAAGATCTCACGCAGGAAGAATGCAATATTAAAAAAACTGGCATTTCAAGAAGAACAAAGAAGTCTCACAGTGACTTTAAGAGCAGCGTTCTTTTCCCCCCAACCTAAGGTTATATTGCCAAAAATAACTTTGTTTATGAATCCTGAATAGTGCGTCCAGATTTTACTTAACCAGAGCTGTTATTTTCCGTGTTGCACATCAAAGATGTCTCAAAGAGTCTGAGGATTCCCAACCTGATGTTGGTCGATGGTGTGCAGCAGCACAACAAACGGCCTGTTAATTCCTCTTAAGAGCAAATACAGCAGCATGTTGGAACGTTGGAAGTTTCCCCCCCCCTCTGCCCTAAGGAAGCTCGGCATTTCCTTTCAGCGGTCGGGGCAGCCAAAACAAAACCTGCAATCTCACTGGTGTGCTCTGGTTTACAGATGACCCTCGGGCACGAGTTTGGCGCCGGAGCGGCCTGTTTGAAATGCAAGGACAAGTGCGAGGGCTTCGAGCTGCATTTCTGGAGGTTTGTACAGCTTCTGTCGAGCAGCACAGAACCGTCTCAGGGGCAGGTCCGTCTCAGTCCCTCGACTTCCTGTGTCTAGTAGACCTTTTACTTTATTTACTCAAAGGGGGGGGGGGCTTCTGAGCGAAGGACTGAAGCCTCCAGTGGAGGAGGAAGCTGGTTTGATTGCAGGGTATCCACTGGGTCGTAAAGTATTAAAGGGTATTAAAAAGTTTTTAAAAAGGTATTCGATCAGTTTAGCAAAAATTAAGACCCGTAAAGTGTTAAAACGTCTTAATCTGCATTTTGCAGGGTATTATTTTTTTGGAACATAGATTGAGACAGACTGTTTATGATTTTAATATAATTTATGGCAATCACAAAAACAAATGTACTGGTAAAGTTCTGTGAATGCAAGGTGTGTTGCTGGTGACCAGTTACAACTTGTGGCGTTGCCGTCTTAAAATGTGTTGAAAAGGCCTTAAAAAGGTCTGGATTTTAACTTGAGGATTCCTGCACGTACCCTGGGCGGCTGCCAGGTACGTCGAAGCAGCACATGCTCAGCACGTTGTCCCTGTAATAAAAAACAAAGGGCAAACGAAACCTCTCTTCGTGGGCCAGACTGGCCAATAACATCGCTTTCCTCTTTGCTTAATTGAAAATCCTCTGATAGCAGCAGGAGCCATGACCTAAGAGGGGCATGCTGCTCCTGAGTCCAGTCTCTCTCCATGTTTGTCTTTGAACACAGAGTCCCACGTCCGGTCAGCTTATTGTTAACCAAAACGATCAGGCCAGCGTGGGCTTACAGTGGAAGACTTTAGGTCTAATTAGAACTGAGAGATTGGGGGGGGGGGGGCTTCGTGGGTGCCTCTGGTCCTGATTCAGCAAATGAACTAAGTGGAGGCTGAGAACAGCCCTCCAAGCCATGCCTCTGCAAAGATGCTTACATAAGTTCTACCGTTTACGGGCAGGCGGACTACCCAGGGTTCTCTGCTTTGCTTCCCCTGTCTGTCAAAAATACACGCTTTAATTTGGACCAGTGACTCATGACATTCTGCCGTCTGGACAGTCATCCACAAAATCTTTTACCTGAAGACGGCACCGGGTGCAGTGATGCCCAGCGGGACCAGCACCACGGGTCTGTGGTGGTTTTAGTGTTCTGTCAATCAGCCAGGATCGTTGTACTGTTGCAATCAGACAGGGGCCTTATTTACCATGTTGGATCTGTAGGGTTCTACAGTATTTTACCATTTAGTCTGTGTGCATATATAGGCCTCGTTTGCATGCTGTGCACACCTTCAGCACTTAACAGGACAACTGCTGCGTGTTCATAATTTCAATATATTTCAATAACATTAAAGGCTCCCTGTTGAGGTTTAGACCTCTACTAGCTGCTTTTGTCACTTGCGCGGTTCATTTTCTGTCAAAGTTCTCCTGAAAATAAACACGTTCGTTGCTAGTCGTGCTCACTTATAACCGCTTCAGGGATCTGTGGGCCTGGTCATGCTGACGCATGCCTTGCAGTCATAAATGATGCCATAGTTGCTCTACAAATATGAAGCAAGTTGTGTTGAGGCACGTGAGAGGTGCAGATATTTGAATTTAAGCACTGAGCTCTGTGTATTGGTGTAGTACTGCACCAAAGTTGTAGCCGATTTGTAATTGTTGTAAGAAAAATTCCACTAAAATGCAATGCGTCAGATAAGAGAGCATAAGGGCTCAGAGGCTTATTCAAGACATTTCCAAAGCAACATAATATATACAGTCTGTATGTATGTAGAATATGTTTGCAAAAATAAAGGCGTGTGTAGGTGTTGTGTACATGTAGATGTACACACATATTCCCCTCTCAACCTACAAAACCTTGTAAGTCTTTGACAAAAGTCCTAAATGTTTTCCTCTCCACCACCTCCTCCTCTGCAGAAAAATCTGCCGAAACTGCAAATGTGGCCTCACAGAGCACAACGTGCAGATGGACTCGGAGGAGAACAAGAAGGTAGGCAAGCTGTTCGAGGACACCAAGTACACCGGCCTCATCGCCAAGCTGAAGACGGACGGCATCCCCAGCTACAACGGCAGCACGATGACCGTCACTCTGCCCAGCCCTACCACTGCCTACGTTGTACCGCCGAGTGCTTCTGCCGCTGTGGTGCCCCCCTCCGCCACAGCTGGTTCTGTACAGCCTGCTGGACCTGCCGCAGGTACGGCGCCCGGCAGGGCTCAGCCTCGGCCTGTACCAGCCAGCGTTGCACCCGTCAGGGCTAACAAAGTACCGGTTGCTGTCAGCGCCACGTCGGCCAACGTGGTGCCAGTCCCCAAAGATGTGCCAATGAAGTCTGTCACCTATGAGTGGGCACCACCAGTAGCCAATAAGCATGTGGTAAGAGTGACCTTTAGTTGGTGCTGAAGTGATTGGAGCAACGGAAGTATTAAATTTTTTTTGATAATCGAGGAATTTTTTATCTAGCAAAACTGCCAAACAGTCTCTGGTTCGAGCTTCTCAAATATGATGATGTGCTGCCTTTATCGGTTTTCTTTTCATTTTAAATTAAATGTCTTTGGGTTGTGGACTCCATCAGACAAAACAAGAAATTTGAAGACGTCATCTCAGGCTCTGGGAACTTGCAATACACTAAAAGATTAATCGACCAAAAAAGTTAACTTTGGTCTTTGCCTTTATTCACTGGTGCCCGTGGCTCTGTGCCGGGACTCTTCAAGTGCTCATGTGGGAACATGTTCCACTTAAAGGCTTTGTAATCAATTATTCATTGCCTTTTGTTTAGTTCTGTAGACGTGACACACCGCGGTCACAGGGCAGCTTTGGCATTTTGTCTAACCGTGATGGAAAAACCAGTCGGTCATTGCCTAGTAGTAATTTGGAAACAAAGAGACTTATTGCTTTTAGAAAATAATTGCAAGGACGTGAGCGACTATTAACTGAATGTTAGCTGCTCAGTTGTTGATCAGGGCCGTCCCATTATACTGATGTCTCGGAATCAAGAAATGTCTGCACAATAACCTTGAAAAACATTGAAAAATCCTCCCCAAGTCAGCAGGTATTTTACTGTAGCTTTGAACGCAACTCTGTTTCATGGCAACCGATTTTAGAAATAAATATTACAGATACACATCATGACACAACTGCTTCGTCTTATCTGATGTTTGCACGGTCCGTTTCCCCTGAGCAGCACTGTGATCAAGTTTTGGAACAATTTTAAGGATCTTTGGGCACCTCATGAAGGCCTTTGTCCACACAAGGTCCCAATAACAGTCAGTTTAGTCCATATATATATATAACTTGGAATTATTAGAATTATTCAGCAGGCATTTTTGGAAGTAGTAATAATAATTGATGATAAAAAAGGGGGTATTTTTTTTTATTTCCGCAGCTCATCTCCTGTTTGAACTTTAAAACTCTGGCCATGTATCTGTTTGTTTAGTCTAGTACTGTATCTGTACGACCCTTGTTTTGCATGTCGTTCTCACCACAAGCCTCCATTTCAAAAGAATTTCCCCCTACTCTCCTTCTGATTGGTCCTTAACTTCTCTCTGTGCCATCATCTCACCCCTGCCCTTCAACTGTCTCTTGAAATGTTTCCTCCGACTTCCAGGCGATGCGTTACATCGAGCTGCTCCCGCCGGAGAAACGCCCGGTGGCCGGGACAGCGGGAGCTGCTTACCGTCGGCAGCAGATGGCCTGCCAGCTGCCGGAGCACGACCAGGACCCGTCCAAGTGCCACGAGTTGAGCCCCGCTGAGGTCAAGCAAATGCAGCAGTACGTCCGCAAGTACAAGGATGAGGCCTTGGGGGTCGGAGATGTTATGCTGCCTGAAGAGATGGCTCAGGTTCAGGCAGGAGGGCAGGGTGGAGCCGGTGTCACGGCGGGAGGTGCACCTGGTGCTGGAGGGGCAGGGGTTGGACATGGGGTTGGTGCACCTGGAGCTGGTGTTGGGGATGGTAGTGGAGCTGGAGGGGCTGGGTTTAGACCGGGAGTTGGTGGTGCTGGGGTTGGAGCTGGAGCCAGCTCTGGGCCAGGGGCTGCAGGCCCTGGTGTTGGTGCTGGGGCCGGAAGTGGAGCTGGAGGGGCTGGGTTTAGACCCGGAGTTGGTGGTGCCGGGGTTGGGGCTGGAGCCAGCCCTGGGCCAGGGGCTGCAGGCCCTGGTGTTGGGCATGTGGCCAGGGCTGGAGTTGGCGCTGGGTTTGGACCTGGAGCAGGGGAGAGTGGAGCTGGTGGTGCTGGACCTCTTTCAGGTCCCGGGGCTGGAGTGTCTGCTGGCTTTGGGCCAGCTGGAGGAGCCGTGGGCACTGCTGGAGCCATCGGCGTCCCTGGAGCTCAGCAAGCTGGACTACCACAACGGACCTTTGTAAGTTCTTTCTATTTTATTCATCATCACTTTCCTGTACGTCTACACTCCACTGGCATCCAGGCCAGATGAATCGGTTGAAATTATTCTCACAATATTGAAAAGGATGTGCTCTGATATTGATATACAAATGCAAGAAAACAAACATTTTTAAAGCAATGAACGGGGTTTTTCTCTAATGCATTATATCAAACAAGTCTTCACATGTTTCTATAATGTGTAAAATGAAGAGTAAATGTAAAAAACGTTAATTATTAATCCATTTAATTACAGCTTGTTCAGGTTCATTAATTGGACAACGTTGAGTTGTGATGCAGTAACATGACTGTATCATCTCAATGATTCCACTGGAAGTTGACAAACTGATGCCAAATTATCGCCACCTCCAGACTGGGAGCCATGGCTGTAAAGTGTTTCTCCCGTTATTACACCAGTTAATCATGCAAGTCCTTCGTTATTGTCAGTAATAACTACAAAAAGTGCTGTAACTCCTAGACAGGACACTAGGTGGAACCACAAGACCAACTGTAACTCAGCCTTCCCTGTTCAGGATGATGGAAAGTGATTTAATTATCATTCACGGTGCATCAGGAGTTGGTTTTTTCTCATCAACACCACGTGCAGTCACTTAATTCTTGCTGTGTGGAGTCTTAATGTATTCCTGCTTTTAGTTCTGCTGTGACTCGAATGAAGAAGAAGGAGTTTGTCTTCGTCTCTCTCGTGTTCCCCCATTGTTCTTACATTCTCCGTTCCGACTGTCTCGACTGTTCCGACTGTCTCTCCTGGCAGGGAGTGTCTCAACAACTTTGTATTTCCTCATCTCTACCTTCACCTTAATTCCAACCAGCATCATCTCATCCTAACTGCCAACACCAGGGCCAGGTCTCAGTGCGCTTATAAAGGGGAATTCCACCAGTTTTCTGCAGTAAAGTGAGTCATTCAGGGAGCGCTGTGATCCAAGGCATGAAGTGTTTCCTTTGTCGGATCAAAGGAGTTTTCCTTTGAAATGGACTCAAAAGAGAAGGATATTACCCTTTTGTGTAAACCTTACCGACGCATTCTGGAAGTGCAGAGAAATGATCGGAACCAAAGGGGCTGTAAGAAATCTTTATAGGACCGGATGTAACCGACGTTTTCTTTTACACATACGTGTCCATATAACAGCACATGTTGTCACTGTGGGCTCCGGGAACCAAGGATGGGCGTTCAGCACTTTCTGACACTTTCTAGTCTAAATCAAAGTCTGAGACTCTGGGCCTCCGCTCAGACAAAGCTTGGAGAAAGATGAAAAAAAAAGGCCTCGCCCACCTTAGTTTACTTGCATAGTTTCACTCAGTTCCTGGATGCCTACGGGATCATGATTATGGTATTTGATCCTATCGACACTCAGTTAACCCAAGATAGCATAATATTGCAGTTTGATGCAAGACTTCAGACACCAAATACATAAAAAGGAAAAAAAAAGGTCTGTCCTGAGGCATTTATTTGTGTCTTTCACTTCCTTCCACCGAGCCTCTCCTACGTTGTGAAAGCCTCTGGTCCAAATGATCGATTTGAACACCAATGCGTAGGTCATTGGAAAATTAAGATCATCGTTAATTTAATCATAAAACGACAACGGCTAAAACCGAACTGGGATATTATTTAGTTTTACGTTGGTAACAAAATCCAGATCCACCACACCACCAACCGTCTCTCCTCCTCTCCTTCCCCTTCAAGTCGTGCCATCGCTGCCAGCAGCCCATGCGTATGGGCGAGCCGGCCGTCTATGCTGAGCGGGCCGGCTACGACAAGATGTGGCACCCGGCCTGCTTCGTGTGTTGCACCTGCAGCGAGCTACTGGTGGACATGATCTACTTCTGGAAGAAAGGCAAGCTGTACTGCGGACGCCACTACGGAGACAGCGAGAAGCCACGCTGCGGGGGCTGCGACGAGGTGAGCGAGGACGTGGCCGTTTTTAAAATTCTTCTTCAAAAGCATTTGGGAAGTTAATAGTGGTTTTGTTTAATTTTCGCCGCACCGCTACCATTTTAAATTGCGCTCACGTCAGCTTCTCTCCTGTCGGCCTGCGTCTGGACGCGTGTCTGTCCACAGCTGATCTTCAGTAACGAGTACACGCAGGCCGAGGGCCAGAACTGGCATCTGAAGCACTTCTGCTGTTTCGACTGCGACTGCATTCTTGCCGGAGAGACGTACGTTATGGAGAACGACAAGCCTGTCTGCAAGCCCTGCTACATGAAGAACTACGCCGTGGTAAGACAGACTCGCGCTCTCTGGGTTTGTTTAAATAGTTGACGTTGTGGTATTCGTTTGTTGAAAGCCGTTATCCAAACCACAGTTACTGAGTGGATACATTTTTAACCCGAGTGGCCCTGATGCAAGTACCGTTTAGTTTTTTTTGCATCAATTCAAAGTGCTTTACACGAGACAAGAGTGAACAAAAACACAAGGCAATATAAGAAGACACGTTAAATAGGGGAAATGCAGTGCAAGATATGAATAAGTAGTACCCAATTTATTTTAATTAAAAGGCAGTGGGGAAACAGAAAAGTGTTGAGCCCTGATTTAAAATAACTGAGGATCGGAGCAGATCTCAAGTTTGTTGCATAAAGACTCTGGTGCTTAGCTTCGACTCTGTAAGCAGACCTGAACCCAGACCGCACGAGAGGCCTGGACGGTCCATCGTATCGCAGCAGATCAGAGATGTCATGTCTGTATATATGCACACACTTTCAGTTTGTGTGTGATAATATACCCGAAGCTGACGGTCAAAATAATATTAAGTCTGCCTCGTGTTTCAGTACACAGAGTATCGCAGGTAATCAGGTTTGGTGTAAAAGTTCCTCGGGGGGGGAAAACCGAAAGAATAGAATGATTGTAAAATGAAGAATGTGAAGCACACAGTGACGCGTTTGTGATTTATCCAACGTAATCTCCTGCAAAGCCACTGTTTTTTATGTAACCTTCACTTCTGGCTGTGTCATTATGAATGTTAAGAGCCAGCGGCTTCCTTTACGTATTTAAAAGTAGGCATTGCACTGGGTTACAAAGCACTCGAAATATTTTTTGTTCTAATGTTTTAGTTATTGATGGGCAAAAATAAGAAAACAGCTCCACTATTTCTTTTTTAAGAAAGCCTCATATGTCAGTGAAGCTTTTGGACTTTAGATCCAGTTCCAAAACTTATTCATACCTGGAACTGGCTTTAAAAACGGGAAAATAGCAACGATGATAAATAATTTGCGTTACATTTCCGAGCACATTGTGGGGCTGTCGTTGTCAGTGTTGATGCGTTCATGCTCGTCTCCTGTTCACACTTACGGTGCAGCTGCACTTTGACTATTTTATAAGTGTGCTGAGAAGAGGCAAAAATGACTAAACAATGAGAAAATGAATGGTGGAAAACTGTAGAATTTCAGGGTAAATAGAAACGACTAATGTGCCTTGACATCATTATATCCTCCCTCATCCCAGAAATGCGCAGCCTGCCAGAACGCGGTCGAGCCCGAGGCCCAGAGGGTTTCCTACGGCGAGCACCACTGGCACGCCGAGCCGCTCTGCTTCAAGTGCTCCGGATGCACCAAGTGCCTGATGGGCCAGCGCTTCATGGCAGTGCAGGGCTTCCTCTTCTGCTCCGCGGAGTGCAAGAAGAAAGTCATGGCATAGAGGGCCAAAACATCTCCTGCCGCCTTCTGCACGGCCGCATGTAAAACCAGGACGGATTCAGCGTAGACGGGAACCCGAGCAGGGAAGACAAACACGGGTGCGGGCCGGAGGAGGGCAGAGGTGATGGACTGTGGTCGTGTTACCACACGTATGCAGCAGCGCCCGACACCTGCAGCACAGAGGTGTCCAATAATAGTGGGTCCATTTGCATTCGGGTGCTCTTTTCCGTCTGTCGATGGAAGACCACAGTATTGATTTAATCTGTCTCAACTAGATCCCTAAATGTCTACCTTCCCGTTTGTCCTCTGCCTTAAGAAAATCAGCCGTCTTCTTTCAACAAGTAGATTTTTTTGTTGTTGCTTTTCCTGCACTGTTTTTTTTCCCCTTACTGATGAGGTTCATTTCGTTCTTGGTTGGAGGTGGCGATCCAGTTTAATACTTTAAACCGGTCTAATGGTGTCAACGCCGTCGTACCTTTTTAAAGAACTCACTGTTGATTTAATGTGCCACGTTGTACTGCTTCCTTTGAACAAAATACTACTGATATTCACTCTCCTCTATGCAGCAATATGATCAGTGACATTAGCCAGGTTTGGTGTTGAAATCGCATAATATTCTCAATCAAATCATTACGCAACGGTTCCTTTTTCCCTTTGTTTTATTGCATGTCGTCCAGTGAGGTGTGTAGTAGCATTTTCATAGTATTTTAGGGGAGCAATACAAAGTGAAAACCTCGTATACGTCGCCAGGCATCAGTTGGCATGTGAAGTTAACACATGGACGTTTTCATACCAAGTCTGCTGAGATCATCCGTGTGGCTCCTGATGGATAGAAACACTGTAAAGTTGTTGCCACGTTGCCCAATGACTTGATGAATTCAGGAGAAAACACTGGAAATGTCTTCACATAGAGCAATTGTGTCACTCCATTTTTGTGCCACGCGTTTTTCCCCTTTTCATGCAATAAACCGCACTTTAGACCATTTGTTGTCTAGCAATTTGATTGACGTTAACTCTCGTAGCAGCAGATAAATCCTGGATGTATTATGACGCTATTTAACCTTTTCACTCAACAGCTGATTAAAGCCCCCGTTTCCACTTGCTCGGTTAGGCCTCTTCTCAGCACCGTGTGTGTGTACAAACCGCTTCCTTGCTATACTTACTGCCAGGGCCACGCAGCCACGCAGCCACGCAGGCGGCCACGGAAAAGGTCACCCTTCTTTGTTGACGTTTTCCAACAGCAGACGTTGAGCACGAAAAGCACAGGCGAAACTACGTAACCGCATACGAATGACGTTAACGCTGCCTCCGTTCCATGACATGCCCCAGTGAGCCAGTCTGCCAAATGAAAGGCTGCTGCAACAGGCTTACTTAAACTGAATGCAACCATCGTTAATGTTATTAATTACACCTGTGCTTTTCCTACCACGCCGAGTCTCTTGCGTTTAGTGCGGTGACCTCATGTATTTCCCATCATGGCTTCAACCTGAGCATAATCAGTGTAACTGAAAACACCTGTGTGGATGTGCCGATGCTGCTAACTGAGAAATAATCTGTATCACAGGTCTATTATATGTACCAGTATCTATGTACTGTACACTGACTGCATGGTGTGCAGACTATGACCGATGCAGCTAATTAAACAAAGAGTAAGCTGTTCATTACGCTCCACAATTAGTTCTTATTTTACGCACCTGTGAGCAGCTCCTCTGTTTTCATTGTGGGATAACCGTGCACTAAAAGTCAAGTTTTTGTATTAAGTATGCACACTGAGTCTATATCAACCTTCGGTAACACTTTACAATATGGTGCACAATAATGTGAGTAGTCACAGAACGAGAGAGGAGCAAATCAGGAACGACCTGATAATTAATGTCTCCTTGATGAGGAGTTCCTGACCAACTACGACATGAGGACTATATAGTAGATGATGAGTTAGTAGGGAGCAGACTGGGAGAGTGAGCTCTCGCTGGCGCATCATCGTGTGATGGGAACTCTGCAGCAGGCACCCAGCCACGATGAAAAAAACCACCTCTGAGGGGCTCGTGTTTTCATTCACGATGTGGAAACAGTGCACAATTCAAGGAAGCTCCATCTCTGTGAAGCCCCATTGTCTTAAATGGCAGTCGGCCTAAAGCTGCGCTGCTACTTCCCCTCTTTCAGCCACAACTCTACCAGACCTGATGGGACCCAATCGACTGGGCAGCTCCAGGATCACCCAGGCATAACCCCTCTCCGACATCCTCCTGTGTCCTTTCTCTGATTTTCTTGTGTGCGAAAACTCCTTGCTTTTCCAGTTCTTCCATCACAGGAAGTCAGGGCCATTAGGCTTGCAGTGTTGAACTAAGAATTAAAGCTTTTGTTTTCCGCAGACGCATAATAGAGTTCAATACCGTGAAAGCAGTGTACTGTACAGAGGGGCGGGGTCTTCTTCCTGTAATGGTTTGTGCCTGTTGGTATTTCCATGTGATTTGTTTCATACTTGACTTTGCATTGTGCTGCAGTTTAACACAGGAATTTGCATTGGGATTCATTTCGCACTGGAATTTGCATCGTGTTAAAGTTGACTTGGATCCTGCCTCGACTCCCAACAGACGCCACCTGTGCCCGTCTCCTCGGTGGAGGCTGGGAACTTGTTTTGCTCCACGGCTCCATGCTTGCTCATGGGGAGAAATGGAGCCGAGATGCTGAATTGTTGATTGGCTTGTGGTTTACCAACGCCAAATTATGATTAATGCCTCGGGTTCTCCTGAGGGAGCTGGGATGATGCTGATGTGTAGCAGAGAATTGAGGCCTGGATGACAGGCGAGAGCAGAATTCTCCTCCTAAGGGTCGCTGCATCAGTTGTATTAGACATGGGTAAGTCCACAGCGAACGTGAGTGCATGGACAGAACAGAAAATGTCAACCGTCATAGGAGAAGGCAGTGAGGCCTTTAACCCTGATGTAGTAAACTCCACCTACCTGGCACTGCTTGGGTTCTTGGCAAAAACAAATGCCAAGAATGGTGGCCGCTGCCAATTTTTAGCTCCATTTATATTTGTACGTGTTGGTCAGAGAATCTCAGAGAATCAGTGGAATCTTAAAAGCGAGGCCAGAAGCAGAACTGATGAGTTTTTGGCGCAGAGAGTGCCGCCATTTTGAAAGTGCCGTTTTTATTTTTTTGGTTTTTTTTGTGTAGCTGCAAAAGTGGTTCAAGATTTTTCACCTAATCTACGTGACGCAAATTTTTAGGTGTGGACTAATTGGCATAAACATCCATAAATGGCATTTTAAGGTGTTTCTACATAATTCAGCAACATGAGAAATACTCATAGTGATCGTCAGTGTAAGTTTCCGTGAAGGTTTGCACAAATCATCGTTTTACAAAGCCCCAATGTTCCCGAATGGAATTTCATATCATAATGTGTATTTTGATGCAGATGTGGATTAAGATCATCTAAACATTTTCTGTTGATAAAATCTTGAGATGGTAAATGGACTTCACTTATATGGCGCCTTTCAACAGATTGGTCTCAGATGAAATATGTTAAAACAGAGCTGTTGCCTTAATAAAGTCTTAATTAAAGTATCCAGTGGAGACTCGCTTCATAAATCACACTGAGAGCTTGCCATGTGATAAATCATGAGTCATAAATGCATGAATGTAGGGCAGCATCTGTGCCGACTGTGTCCATTGTGAGTCAGAGTCACACAAAACAGCGATAAGAGACTAAATCAATATGAGATTTTGTAAGTTGTTCGGAGGTGTCGGAGCTGTCTGCCTGCAGCCAGAGTGTGGCGCCATCGAACACAGAGACTGTTCACAGCTGAGCAGAAGTCTGCTTCGCGGTTTTAAGCTTGGATTACAACGCAATGTACCGTAGATCAGAACATGGGACACAAGCTGATTTCTTTAAACTTTGACGCATCTATATTTCTTCAGTTTCAATAAGGCAAGCTTTATATTATAGGATATTGGCACATAGTATAAACACATTCTTACAGTAAAGACTGCAGGGGGAAGATAACATGGAATCCTATCTGAATACTTATCACAATGGTGTCTGGTAATTCTAAAGAGGAGACCACGCTTGTTCACCAGCTTGTGGAGGATTCAGCTTAAAACTTGAGATTTTATCTCGATCACAGGCCTGTTTGTCTCCATTTCAGATGCCGCCGTGGTGGGTGAGCCCATTGCACACTCGACAACAAACTCTGGCAAGCAACACAAAGGCGAGGTTCCTGATTGGTCAGAAGTGAAACCGTATTTTAAATAAAGAGCAGCGGCGCTTCCCCGAGCCTTTCCAGTGGTTTCCCATCCGAGGCTGTCTGTGGATAACACGGACCCAAGCAGGGCTAGGTGCAAACGCCTGAAGGTCATCGCCACTCGCACTGCACAGTTCCTGTCCCGGCTGCAAAATCAAAAGCAGTTATTATATTGAACTTAAGAATACGCTTCAGCTACCTCAAGGAACAAAGATTACAGAGATGAAGATGATACACCTGTAATGCTGGAAACATAATGCTTGAGAGCCGTTCAGGCATGCAAAGAGAAAGATTTAACTTTTTTTTTTTTTTAATTACTATGATAAGACCAGATCAGAGAAGTTGAGAGGGATGCAGGAAGAAGACACTGATAAAGCAACGATTCTCAGCTTTCATTAAGGCTGCGGTGCCTTTCTAAGTGTACAGAATATTGGACTCTTTTTTTTTCCCAATTTTCTAGTAGATTAAATATGGGGAGAAACTGCAAATATTCATTATAAGAAATAAGCTGTTGTTATAAAAATGCAATCGAAATGTAAACAGTTTTTTTAGATCCCACAAATGGCTGGTTTAGATGAGGGCTTCACGCTTCCTAGCTAAGACGTACATCCAGTTCTGGCTCCTCGGGCTCCATCATCCTGGAGTAAACACAGACGTACTGCAACGGGATCCTGGCTGATGTTAGCCACGGCAGGCGCCTTGACGCAACTGGTAACTGTGATAACTCACCACCCACATTCCTGCAGAGCGGGAGGAGGACGTGAGCAGGAGCGATTCATTTTTATGGAATGCCATTATAGCGGAGGCCTGGTCTTCCAGGCTGTGATCCAGCCAACAGGAACGATCATGTTCAGCGACACAGTCAGACAAAGCTGTGTGCATGTGTGGCTCGCAAACTGAGTCTCGCTCGGTGTAATTGTACTTTCCCAGAGGTGGGCGGTTGCCAGTCCTCTTTACAGGTTAAAGGGTCAGGTCACCCAGAAGACAAAAATGTCAAATATTCTCACTTACCCCTTGTGTGGTTTATCCATGCAGAAGGGATATTCCTTAATGTCCCGGTTAATCTGGCCGTTAATTAACAGCCTTCGAACTCACCTGAACTGTTGAAATGTTGCTGTTGAGGGTTGCTTTTTTTTTTTAACACCACAAACAAATTCCATTCCCTTCCATTATGGGCGGAGGCAGAAATCTCTGATCTCTTCATCCTCATTTTTCTTTCAGAACTCCACGGTCCTCTTTGAGGTGAATTATGCCTTGTTGTTTTTCACCCTTCAGCACAAATGATTTGCTTTGTCATGAGTCTGAGCTGTCTGTCGGTGCCCAAAGGCTCGAGAGACACTTAGGAGAAAATAAAAGGATTCAGGTGCCAGATAGCTGTTGATGTGTGGCTCAGTATGGCATCCAGACGTCTTCGTGCTGAGCAGGCGCCAACAGAACATAGCGATCCCGGTTCTGACGTTATGATCCGCCTCTCTGTACCCGTTTATCAGGCTGGCAAAATGCTGATACTTTATAAAGGCAGTTCTAGCAGAGATGAGGAGACATTCAGGTTCCCAGTCGTCTCCAAATTTGACTGAGGAATCCATGTAAAAAAACAATGAGGGAAGCTTTTTCAAACAGGTCTTTTATCACTCGTGGAACCTTCACGTTGCATCGTGTTAAAGTAAAAGGGAAATACTGCATATTATCAAGTATCGGGGGTAAAAGTATTCATAATAAAGTAGAGTATAGAGCTTCGTACTACTTTTTAAAACTTTGGAGGCCGTCATGCTTTTATATCAGTGGAAAGAATCAAAAGATACATTTGGAATGAAGTGAGGGAAGAATTAAAGACAGAAGGAGAGAAGAACAGGAAAGAAAGAACAAAGGATAGAAAAGGAAAGTTAGGGGGAAAAAAGACAGTAGGGAAGGAAACCAAGACAGGAATGAAGAAAACAAAAAGGTTAAAAAGGAGCTAAAGATAGATAACAATATTATATATGCTTACAATAAGTCCAGTGTATTTTCTGAGTCTGCAAAGTTTCATTTTGCATGCGTGGACTAGATTTAGCAGCGAGAAATTACTACCTAACGTCAAGGATCTGCCTGGTAAAGATTACACAACGTGACGCCACATATCCCTCTGCTTTGTCAGGGAATTTACTGCCTCTGTATGAAATGTGTTGTGTAAATAAAGTTGCCTTGCCTTGAATGCAATTCGTGCAACAGCGCGTCTGGCTGGCTCTCAACGCTTCACGTAAAGCGGCGTGGATTTAGGGCACAGCGATTTAAAGAACGCCTCACAGAACCAGTACGGCTCGGTTCCCTTTCGTTCGGCCACTATAACTGCAAAGTAACTCCACCCTTCAAACATGGTGCATGAGTAAAACATAACCAGTACCTACTGGAGGGAAAGTGCCATCCCTGCTCATACGTGAGATCCTGCATAACACTGAATATATGAAAAAGACAAAATCTCTTTGCATGGGGCTTCGACATGCAGCTTCTTAGTAAATGAGAGTTTGTGGGATCTACTTTAGGGTCCATCACATGAAAACTGTGGGAGGTTTTTCATACAGCCAGTAGGAGTCACTCTTCCCTGTGGGCATGTGCTTTACTACAAGGTCTTTTAAAGGAAACCTTTGAGGGTTTAGAACCTTCTGCCTGACAGCGTGGAAGCACCTGTAAAGTGAATGTCTAACAGATCAAAAATGCAGGTGGCAACTTCATTAAAACCGTACAAATTAAGCACTGTAGCAAGGTCAGATTTCCTTCCAGTGTTTAAAACATCGTCTCACGTTCTAGCAGCGTACTCACTCCAGCAGTAATGATATCAGTGTATACAGAGAAGTAATAATAATAATAATAATAACAAACTTTATTTATAAAGCACCTTTCATACAAGAAATGCAGTTCAAAGTGCTTTACAACAAAGATATTAAATGCACCAAGTGCTTAACACAATAGAATGCCATAAAACAGAAATG
>JAVQJF010056143.1:0-13603 GCA_036023855.1 Gadopsis marmoratus
TCCTCTAGGTCCCACCAAAATTGAAGACGATCTGTTTTAAGATTTTTTACAATTATTTTATTATATTTATTGTAAAGGACAGGGAGGGCTGAGCCCTGCTAGCCCATTGATACCAGCCACCCCTGAACGCTGTGTTTAGTTCAACCAGCTGACACGGGCCACATGACCACTGCAACGCGGTGAAACGGTTCCCCAGCTTCATCCAATCAGCACCACCTTGAATAAACTCTGAATTGACTTGGGTTTGGTCCAATCACAAACAAGTGTTGTCCCTCCCTTTACGTAATCTGACATGTTGTGTTTTGACCTTCAGAGCCACCGTACAGGTGTCTAATTTCCACAGTACATACTAACTATATATTGTCATAATATACCGTTTTTGCATTTAGTTTACAATTAATCAAGTATATATCAAATAATGGCCTTCGATGACGACATTTCCCCTCAATATGTTTTCCAATAGTGCAGAAACGAGCCTTCTCCTCCAGCCCGCCAGGAGGCGACAAGCCGCTCACTGTTGCGTCTCTGAGCGCGAAGAAGAACGAATACAGCGCAAAGATGGCGGCGTCGTTGGTACGGCTGGTCCGCGGAGCTCTTGGCAAGAGCTTTAACTGTAAGGTGTCAAGAAAGCCGTTGGAGTTTGTACACGCTGTTTGCTGTATTCATCCATTTAATTCCGTGTGTCTTTTCCTGCCACTGAAAACGACACGATCTCATTTCCAACCGTCAAATGTCTCAGGTTTGACCTTCGAGCCAAGCTAGCTAATGCTAGCGTTTTAGCTTGCGCGGAGTTAAATAACAGGCACGATAAAAAGTTTATAATCTTAATGTAACCGCTGAGATTATTTAGGCAACATAAACGGTCGTACAGAAGAGTTGTGAGTGGGTGTAGGCCGGGCCTTTGCTTTACGTTGTTGTCGGCTCCGTGTTCTCCTTTTTGACTCCCTCCTGTTTTTCCTCCAGGTGCAAGGAGCGCGTCTGTCCTCCAGCAGCAGAGCAGGCTGCAGAGCTCCACCACTGACACCAGGCGTGAGTACAAACTACTGATGCTTAGACTGCTAATATAAGATGGTTGACTCTAATTTACCAGCCGGGCAAAGTGGGCAACTGCACTGGAGGCTTCTTGTGAGTCAGTTGGTTTATTCTATTTTATTGAAAATGTGAGTATGGACCATTAAAGCAGGTTCAGTTGACAGGATACGGTCCTTCAGAGGAGCTTGTTTTGTTCCAGGTCACCGTATAGCAGGAGAATCTGGCCATAACTATTATTCCTCACAGCACCAAGTGTGTTGGTCTGAAAGAAAAATCCCTGATGGTCTTTAAAACCCCTGAAGGTCATTCAATAACACTTACACATGTTTTCAAGGTATTTCCAGCATCCTTAGACATAAACGTGTGTATATATAATGTTTTAAAAAATAAAATCATGTATATATTCTGTCTGCTGCAAGACTCATTTTAACAAGCAGTTGACTAAAAGTGAAAAGGCTGTTTTTATCAGTTTTATTTGTCTACATTGTTATTTGTTAATATTTCCTATTACTATATGCAAGAGCATGTTTATTATTTTCTTAGGTTGAACAAAATGTGTGATGCGATGTTGTTTTTGGCTGCTCTTTTGTTTGCATAAAGAGTGACAGCGTTTTGTGAAACAGATCAAAAACTCTTTACTGTGCAGCAGACATTTCTTTTTACCCAGACAGTCAGAAGAGTCTATTGGAAATACATTCAAAACATGGCAACCTCTTGTCTCCTCTGTCCTTGATGCAGCAACCGTCAGGCCCAAGGATGCTGTCACTCACAACCAGCTGGCAGCATTTGGGGAGTATGTGGCTGAGATGATGCCCAAATACATCCAGCAGGTCCAGGTCAGTTCATGTGCCCATCAGTTTGGAGCTCATCCTCCCCTTGTGCTGCTTGAATGACCAAAGTACATGAAGTGTGCAAGGGCATTAAAGTTGCAATGTGTAGCCGAATGTTTGAATCAACCAAGATAACGATAGAAATTTTTGAAAGCATACTAAATGTACCAAATGTATCTACATGCTATTTGTCAATAAATAGGGGAATGAGCTGAAAACAGGCAGATCCCAGGCTGGTGTCACTTAATACAGTCAGGCCCTCTTTCCACCAGATTCAATTCAATTTTATTTATATAGCGCTATACCATAACAGAGTTATCTCATAGCACTTGTTCATATAGAGCAAGTCTAGACCAGATCAGCTCTGGGTCTTGAATGGTTCCGTTCAGGACTCTTGGAGCCTCAGTGCTCTCTAGACAACCGGTTTTGAGCTGAATCATTGTGATCCAGGACGTGTCATCAAGTACACAGCAGGAGCAAGATGGCAGATCGTATTGATCATTCTGTTATTACAGATATCTGGTATTGGACCAACTGTTAATGATAAGAAGACTGTTACCATAGAGACCAGAGACCACTGCTGCATTCCAGCCTTGTTCCCACCTGTCGAGTAGGCCCACTGAGGATGTCACGGTTCACACTCGTCAGATTCTTAACCAGTTTATTTTTGGTGGAAATGCACCAAACTACTCAGAACCAGAAATAGAACCTGTTTGTGGAAAAGGGGTCCCAGTGATGGAAGGAGTGTTAAGACGTAAAAGTACTCCCTGTCACTGTTTTCCTGTTCTATTGGATGTTTCTGGATTAATGTTACTGCTGCATTAATGTGTGTATTCACCAAATTTGGACATGCATGGTTTTGCAAACGAGGAGACTTGCCTCTGAGATGTGTTGTGTGTGTGTGTGTGTGTGTAGGTGACTTGCTATAATGAGCTGGAGGTGATGATCCATCCTGACGGAGTGATCCCCGTGCTCACCTTCCTGAGGGACCACACCAACGCCCAGTTCAGGAATATGATTGACCTGACTGCTGTCGACATCCCAACACGGCAGAACCGCTTTGAGGTAGCTCTCACACTCTCTCACTCCATCATTTAAGTCCTTATTCTATCTCGTGCCATGTGTTTCCTGTGAAATTAACCCAACTTTATTTATATAGCACTTTTCATACAAACATGCAGCCCAAAGTGCTTCTCAGAGTGAGGATAGCAGATAAGAAAATCCTTTATTGGTCCCTCAGTGGGGAAGTTGCGGTGTTGCAGCAGCAAATGTGCAAAAAGAGCAACAGGTATAGTAACTATAACATGCAAAACAAAAAATGGAGAGTAAAAAGTGTGTTTGTGGAGTATTGGTATTGTTGTGAGTTATCAGTCCTCAGTTCTGGCTGAGTGGGCTACTGGGAGCAGTGCAGGTTGTAAAGTCTCACTGCAGCAGGAAGGATACAGTATGTCTCCGTCACACACCGTGGGTGAAGCAGCCTGTCGCTGAAGGAGCTGCCCAGTGTTGTTATAAAGTCCTGCATGGGACGTGTTCTCCATCAGAGATGATAGCATGGCCATCATTCTCCTCTCCATCACCACCTCCGGTGGATCGAACAGAGCACATACACAAAAACTAGACAAGACTAAAATTACAGCAATAATACAAAATGTTAAAAATAGATGAAAGACAAGGGATAGAACTAGTAGGAAAACCATTTATTAAGACTTAAAAATGGAGACATCTTAAGTAAAATACCAGCCAGAAAGATTTGTCTTCAGATTGTACCAGAGAGCATAAAGCCGACTCCCCGTGTGTTCTTGTTCCCCCGGACGACTAGGAGCTTCAGAGAGACCTTCTAGCTGCAGATCTAAAAAGCACGTCTGAGAGAGGCGGGTGCCTATTCAGTGATTTGAAAACTAGTAAAAAAAATCAATTCTAAATCTGATTGGCAGCCAATGCAATGACTGTAAAACAGGTGTTATGTGTTGGTAGAAAAACCAGAAGTTTTAAGTCAAACTGAACAGACTTTGGAGATAACTTTCTAATTGTGTGGCTGTGGACTTTGAGTGGAAACCTCCTCACAGCGAATGATCACTTCAGGTTATAATGAATGCCCAACTCTGCCTAATAGTGCACCACACATGTTTCAGTCAGAAGCTTTTACTTCACACTGAGCTTTAAATTCATCCCTACGTTGTACCCATGGCAACACCTCACCAGGAAAGCATTGCTCACCTTCTTTAAAGCTAAATGTTTTATGGTTAGAATTCAAACATTCATGTTCAGGGGCAGCCCTGGTAATCGAAGATGCATATCATCTAAACAAGCTCTCTGAATGTTTTATAGTGATGTGTGTGTTGGTTTACAGATCGTGTACAGTCTGCTGTCGCTGCGCTACAACTCTCGAATCCGCATTAAGACGTACACAGATGAGTTAACTCCAGTGGACTCTGCGGTCCCAGTCCACATGGCTGCTAACTGGTATGAGAGGGAGGTGAGTCCCAACCTGAGGATTCTTTATTTTATTCTTCCTTCGAAGTAACGTGGAATAGTCCGCGACACCGAGAGTTAACTTGTGCCTTTCATACAGGTATGGGACATGTTTGGTGTGTTCTTTGCCAACCACCCGGACCTGAGGCGGATTCTGACAGACTACGGCTTCGAGGGTCACCCCTTCAGGAAGGACTTCCCTCTATCAGGATACGTAGAGGTAAGTTGCAGCAACGTGTGCTTATTCATCAGATAAATGTAGCCGTATTGGCAGGATGGAAGCTGTGCCCACACACTTTGGATCTCAAATTCCTGTGATTGTCATTCATTCATTCATTCATTCATTTATTTATTTATTGAGCTTATGATGATGAATTCAAGGTTCCCACAAGCCTTGACAATCCTTGATAGTTTGTGCTGAGGAGAAATAATTTATGGTGTAAACACTGAATACATTAACAGACTTCCTTGAAAGAATAAATAATTAATTTCACCACAGTACCGCCAAAATCCATCTTATTTACGTCCCTCTGAGATGAACCCCTGAAATTCATCAGAACAGTGGAGACAGTTCTTCAACTCTACCCATGAAAACACTGACATGCAGAATGTGTGGAAACAAATCTCTTTACACAGACCTCAAACAGTTTTTGTGTTGAGTTTTTGGCCAGTTCCTGAAGTCAGACTCACCCCTCCCACTATATAAAAGCTAGAGCTGTCAGGCAGCAAAGGTATCTTTCAGAGTTTCAGAGCAGAGAATATTTCTTTCACCATTTTGAAACCTAATTTTATATACATGCCATCGTTCACATTTGTCTGGTTATTAACACATTTTTCTGTGATGTGACAAACTCCAAACACATTTATTATTGCTTTGCACTGACTTTAATTAAATTGCAACATCTTGCAAACCAAAGCCTGTCTGTCTCTGCAGGTGCGTTATGACGATGAGGTGAAGCGTGTGGTGGCGGAGCCTGTTGAGCTGTCGCAGGAGTTCAGGAAGTTTGACCTGAACACGCCCTGGGAGGTGTTCCCCGCCTACCGAGAACCCAAAGTGGCCACACCCAAACTGGCAGCTGGTGACCAGGCCCCTGAGAAGAAATGATGTCCCTCTGTTTCATCATCATGTTCTGTCCATTAGCATCATTTTGGGATTCCCAGCCCCTTGAAGAAACCCACCTGAAATATTTATGTAAATAGAAATACTAATAAAAATATTCAAAAGATTTTTCGTGGAGTTGTAGTTTTTGCAAGACTGCAGATTTTCTAATTTAAGTGTCCTTTACAGCAAAAAGCATGTGTTCACCTGAATATTACACCTGTATTGATATCACCATATTAATCTGCTGCCTCCACTCTTCTGCTTTCAGACTTTCCACCAGATTTTGGCACCTCTTTGTAGAGATTTGCTCCCATTCAGCCACCAGAGCATTCAAATCTCACCGTATGCTTTAAGCTTTCCCAGTATTATCATCGTATCAGGGTGGAACGAAACATGAAGAACAGTACCAATCCAGGGGTGTCCATGTACTTTTGGCTTCGTCTCTGAAATGTCTCCGTAACATTTCATATTCATGATTGACAGGAGTAGTTGCCAGGCCACTAACTTGCTAAAACCTGATTGGTGCACAAAAATCCATCACATCACCTTTTTCCAACTTAGCCTGCCAATTTCCAACTGCAATCTCTCAAGGGAATTAACAGAAAACAAATAGTCTATTCATGTAAAAATTCATGAAACTGAGTGAGAAGATGTGCTTTTAAATTAATTAAGATCCAAAAATGATCTTTCTTGTGTTGTGGAAATCTACTCATCAGTCTGCAAACCTGCTATACTGGAGTTGCCCAGCAGGTGGTACTGCAGCACAGAATATGATTAAAATAAAAAATTATAAGGATGAAGTGTACATTTCTTGATTTTTATTTGGTCAAACATTTTCAATGATGCATTCATTTTACATGTAAGAAATACTCAAAACATTTCAGAGAGTCAACATGAGCCACAAAACATGGGTCAAATTTTTTTTTTTATATTTCTTGAGTTACTTTTTCGTCATGTTTGGATTTGTGCTTTTGGCGCACAAAATTGCAAATTTGGCACCTTTACGAAGCCAAATTGAGCAATAACCAGAAAGTACTTTCAACCACATTTGGACCCATGTCTGCTTGACATACTGTAGTTTCTAATAGACACACATCAACGTTTGTCAGGATTATCAGGAAGAAAGAAGCACAGACCAGAAACATCCAACATATTGTCAGTTACTGTACAGATAATGCACTTAATAAAAATACACATTTAACAGGCAGCGACTGGGCCTGTGAAGCTGCTCAGCCATCATGAGAAAGTATCTTTTTAATTAATTGTATTTTCAGTTATATGCATGCATCACACAAGTGCTTCTGTGTCAGATGAGTTCTGCTCAGGTCGCTCCACACACCATGAGTTCTGTGTATTTGTTAACAGGCATCACCTTCACAGACTGGTCATGATTTCCTGAACTGGGTCAGGTCTGTCTTTAAGTAACACTGAAGGAGCACTGCTGGCTCATTGGGGCTGAAATAGAGAAACCACCAGGGCTTAGACTGACAGAATATATTATAACCTCAAATGAGGCACTCTCACAATATAATTACACACTGAAAACAAAATTATCATGTCATTGTCCAAAATGTTGACACTTTGTTAGAAGTCTCTGCAGCCATGCAGGACAGGAAATTGTCGATTAGTAACACTGGTGGTGAGCGGCTGGTGGGTGTGAAGCTGGAGACTCGCTCTGTTATTAGCTTTCAGAGACGGCGTGAGACCATTTCCCTGGCGCCAAAGAGATCACAGTCAGGTGAAGATGTGGTTATGACTTGACAGAAAATTCTGCTTTTTACAGCTCTGACATTTTCAGGTTTATCTTGATGGTATTTAATTGGACCTTTATTTTAGGTTTTGATATTTTGTAGTAAGTATATGAAGAGCAGCCGGAACGCAGCTCTTTAGAGGAAATGTTTGCATTTGTTTGGGTGGCGCAGTGGTTAGCACTGTCACCTCACAGCAGGAGGTTTCAAACCCACCGCTCGACCAGGGCTTCTGCGTGGAGTTTGCATGTTCTCCACGTGTCTGTGTGGATACTGTGGCCTCCCCCGACCATCCAAAGACATGCGGGTTAGTTTAGCTGTGCACGTGAATATCTATGTGTCAGCCCTGTGACTGACTGGTGACCAGTCCAGGTGTACCCTGCCTCTTGTCCAATGTCAGCTGGGATCAGCTGTATCTATATCTTTTTTCTCTCTCTACCCAACCGGTCGAGGCAGATGACGCCCACCCAGAGCCTGGTTCTTGTTCTGGTTCTTGTTCTGGTTCTTGTTCTGGTTCTGGTTCTGCTCGAGGATTCTGCCTGTTAAAGGCAGTGTTTCCTTGCCACTGTCTCCTAGTGCTGCTCATGGTAGAATTGTTGGGTCTATACATATAGATCTGGTCTAGACTTTCCCTATATTAACAAGTGCTATGAGATAACTTATGATTAGCGCTATATAAATAAAATTTAATTTAATTTAATATTCACTCCTGAGGGAAATATCTGACTCTTTTGCTGCTAAATGCTCCACTATGCTACACTGACTGTGTCTGTGATTTGGTGATTGGTAGGTAGCATATAATGGTGTTTTATTGTCTGGAATCGAAGTTGATGAGAGTGGTGAGTGAACCAAAATAGTAATATTCTGGGCTGTAAAACCAAAACATTGAGCTAAAAGATGTTAAAATGCTCCAGAGAGCTGAGGACAGAGTTGGATCATGACATGAAATCCTTTAAGGGCCACACACAAAACTATTTTTATTTCTATAGTTTTTATGGCTAGAGTGCCGTGTGTTTGTTCTGCTCTCTCCACAGGTGTTGTCCCCTCCCCCTCCTGCAGCAGGTGATTGCACACAGCTGATCCGTATTTGCTCATTTGCTTGTTTATAAATGCTCACAGTGAAGAATCACTTCACATGGTGCCGTTCCAATAGAGAAGGCGATTTCATGAAGTCAGGGTTCATCACCATTTGAACAGCATCACTTTTCTCCTGGCAGTGTGAAGTTAAACAGACATGCATATTACAGTGGCCTGAGGGAAGCAATTCAATTTTCCCCACAGTGGTTGCCATGAGAAGAAATGAATTAAACGCTGCTAGAATTAGAAATCAAATTATGGTACCCATCTCCGCAGGCCCAGAGGTGACATGTGGTCAACAGGCGGTACGTGACGGATATACAGTCTGCACTTCCCCAAAATGATGTCAGTTCCATCCTGTTGTCCTCTGCTCCCGCTGTGGCCAAGTATCAGGGTGAGAAACACTCCAAAATGAAGAACAGAGACTCAATTTGACACGAAACACACTGTTCGTATCGTATTCACATGCCACAAAAGACATAAAGAAAGTAATGTGACTTTTTTTTACATACAAGCAGAAAAACCAAGTCTTTGACAAGGATAACAAATGCACTTACAGAAATATTTCACTTCAAAATGAAAATTCATGTCAGCCGATACGCAAGTCTGTTGCAGGATTACCAAACTGCTGCAGTTAATAGGCCTGGAATATACTTAAAAATGTAATGCATATTTTATGCAATTTTTTTTTTATAATAAGACTGAATTGCCATTTTGTTTTCACGTCATTGGGAGATGCTGGCTGTAAAGTCTGGAACCAACCAGAGGATGTGTGTCAACATTCATCATTTGATTTTTAAAATGCTTCAATCATGGTGTACTAACAGTGGACACAGAATGTTTTTTGAGCTGTAAAAATAGAAGCCAGGAATTTCAATGACACAGATGTACAAAGCTCCTTGTGCATTTTGGTGGTTACGCTAACTTAAAAATGAGAGTTCGGCTGACACAGATGTGAGCAGGTAATGACTGAGTTTTCATTACAGAGTGAAATATTCACATTACTGTCATTTCCACATTTGGTTCCACATTTGAGTGTGATGTTGTCATATCCCAGGAAGCCATTAGTTGGAAACATTCATTTAAGCTCTGCACTCAAGGTCCCTGTGACTTTGCAGAGGAATTCATATGAAGAGGAAGCGTCAAAGACAACCACAAAAGCAATATTCATTACGAGTATCCTCCGCTCTGCATACAACTCAGAAACTGCCCTTTTGTGGACACGGGAGACTTTTCCACTTTGCATGAATTCCTCCCACAATGTTCAGTCCCTTTGTGTCCCATGTACTGCAGCTAGGGTTTTTTGTCTGCATATGATTGGCTGGTAGTGGTAGTGTTGGGGAAGTCTGGATAAACCAGGAAGCCAGTGAAGGTGATGTACTTGGCATGGTTGCTGTAAGCCCCAAAGCCATCTCTCTGGTGGGAGTAGAGCCAGACTGTGTCTCCTGGTTTCAGCGACAGCATCAAGCTCTGACTCTGTAGAGCTTTCTCACCCTGGCTGTCGTCGTAGATCATCGCCTGCACCTCCAGACGGTTCTTCATCAACTTGACGGACAGCGTCTTCTGCGGCAACTTGCCCACATTGAAGGAGAAGTAGTACGCCCCAGGGACGCGGCAAGTGAACACCCCCTGCGTCACATTAAAGTCTTCACCGATGTTGACGAATGCTGTGTCGAAGCTGACTGGCTTATGCTGAGGCATGCCCGCTTGGTCTACTCCCACGATGCTCTGGGTGCGCCCCACAGAGAAGGCAGATCTCTGGTCATCCTCTTCATCATCGTCGTCCACCTCCTCTTCCTCCCTATGCTGTAGCTCCTCCTCCTCCTCCATGTCTCTTGTTCCAGACCTGATGTGCTCTTTGGCCTGGTTACTATCTAAAAGGGGTATGTTGTCATTCTGGAGCTGCTGGGAGTTGAAGGCTGGATGGTGTGTCTGGTAGCCGTAGGTGTCAGGGTAGACCAGGTAACCATTGAAGGTGGTGTAGTGTCCAGTGTTGCTGTAGAGTGCATAGCGAGGGTCACCGTGGAGACGCAGCCAGACGGTGTCACCGAACTCCAGCTGCAGCATGACGCTCTGGCTCTGCACCTGAGGGTTGGAGCAGACTCTGTTATATCCAGGTCTGTTGTACATCACGGCACCGGTGCCAAAAATAATCCGATCATCTACCTCACGAAGCTCCACATTCAGGGGAATCTGTTCTGCTTTCAATGCAAAAACACCCTCTATGATAACACCCATATTGCACTGTATGACAGGCGGAGAGCTTTGGCTTGATAAAAGACCTTTTTAAATATTTTGTCAGAAGGAAAAAGTCCATCCTGAAACAGAAATAAGTTATTATTTGAACCAGACACTGACTTGACTGAGATACATGTCAAAATACTAGACGTTAGATGGCAGTTAGCTTAGCTTAGCACAAAGACTGGAAACAGCGGCTAGCCTGGCTATCCGAAGTCCAAAACTCTTCCTTTATCTTAAGAAGTCCTTGTGTGAGTTAATTACCTTTAGCCTGACATTCAGACAGTCACCATTTGGTCATTACCTTCTCAGGGCATTATCACTGTCAACGTGGACACTTTGCAACAAACAAAGGAGAGGCTGTGTTTAAACGATAACATTGTTGTCTATTTTTTTGATTGTCAGATGACACCCAGAGCCTGGTTCTGGTTCTACTTGAGGTTTCTGCCTGTTAAAGGCAGTATTTCCTTGCCACTGTCTCCTAGTGCTGCTCATGGTGTAAATGTTGGGTTTATACATATAGAGTTGGTCTAGACTTGCTCTATATTAACAAGTGCTATGAGATAAACTCTATGATATAGCGCTATATAAATAAAATTGAATTGTCATCAAATCAACAAATGGACAAAAACACCAACAATGTGTGAGTCCGTTTGTCAATAGTTTCTGACTTCGCGACCCTGTCTCTGGTGAATCTTTGAAAACAGCTAACAAACATGTAGTTTCATGTTTAAAAAAGGCTCAGTTGTTTCCTAAACTGGCTGCTTACTGTATTTTTTTTATCAACAAACAGGAGGAAATGCTGGAGACTATCCACATGTGGTGCTGTAGTGAGTATCTGGGGCAGCAGGACGGTGTGTAAATAACCTGCAGTGTGTGTGTGTGTGTGTGTGTGTTGATGTAATGAAGGAAAAAGTGGCTAAACGATCTGATTTTGGAGATACATTCATTGTTGGTTTGGGGCGTCTCACAGGTATTTACTGACCATAAGAAAAATATAAAATATTGCCAGTGTCAGTCTCATAACCTTAATCCAACCCACAAATGCTCCAATTGGCTTGGTGGGAGCTCCAACCAGGAAATAACCATTCACTCATTGAATTCAGAGGTCTGAAACCTACCTTCCTCTCCTCTCCAGCGTTTTCCTCATACACGATGGCCTGCACCTCATTTCTGTTCTTCATCAGCATCACAGACAGGTCTTTGTGTGGAAACTTTCCCACTGTGAAGGAGAAGTAGTAGGCCCCTGGGATACGACAACGCAACAGGCCAGCCTTGGGGTCAAAATCCCCACCAATGTTGACATAAACAGTGTCAAAGGTCACGGTCATCTTGGGCCCGCCTTCCATGCTGTTGGTGCGTGCGACAGAGAAAGCTGAGCGTAGCTCCACGTCATCCAGCAGACGAGCAAAACCCCACACACCATCTGCACAGCTCAGGCACAGCAGGCCAATCAGCACGCTCGCTGGGAGCAGCATTGTATCTGGAGAATCAGAAATGGGCTTAATTATATATATATATATACACTGCTAAAAAAAATTAAAGGAACACTTTTTAAGCGCATTACCCAGTTCATACCAGTATAGATATCCAGCATGATTTTTCTTCCCATTGAGAAATTATGTGTTTTTAATGTGTTCCTTTAATTTTTTTGAGCAGTGTGGTTAATCTATATATATAGATACACACACAACTTTTTTAGTTTTTAGCTGCATGAAAATCCACCCTCAGATCTTTCACTACTGCCGGTGTGACATGTTAAGAAAAACAGTAAGTAAAGAAGTAAGTAAGTAAAGAAGGTTGCACATTCAAAACCAGCTTTTGGAACTTGCTACTGGCACATTTTAGTTGGTACCAAAAAAGTACTGAGGTTCAATCCTAAATATAACACACCACTACAATGTAAAAAGGCCTCATATGAGACAAGTATGGGCATCAGCAACAGGCAAAGCATCACCCCTCGAGTAAAAACACAAGTTCACAAGTATTTGTGTGCTCAGGTTTGTAGGTAAAACAGAAAAACCATCTTTACATCACAAAAATACAAAACACACACAATCGCTGTGCTGTGTTTGAGTCAGCAGATGTCTCTCAGTAACGTGTCTTTTATTAGCGGAGACAAGCATTCTCGTTGTCTCATTGTCCTCCTCTAATGAAGCAGCAGGAAGCAGGGGCACACAGGTGGACCATCAAAGCACCCTCACCACAAAAGCACACATGAGCGTATGATGTGGAGAGCTTCCAGACCCTGAGGGGCAGTCTATCAACCTACACAAGGAAAATATAAAGGAAGTAAAGATATGATGCAGTGCAGTTTTTCTGCTCAAAAAATTTAAAGGAACTATTTGAAAACACATCAGATCTCAATGGAAAAAATCCTGCTGGATATCTATACTGATATGTACTGGGTAATGTGTTAGGAACGAAAGGTTGCCACATTGTTTGATGGAAATGAAAATTATCAACCTACAGAGGCTGAATTGAAAGACACCCCGAAAATCAAAGTGAAACATGATGCAGCAGCTCGTCCATTTTGCTGAAATGTCATTGCAGCAACTCAACATGGTCCTCAGTAGTTTGTGTAGCCTCCACCTGCTTGATGCTGCCTGACAACGTCGGGGCTCCTAATGAGACGACGGATGGTATCTTGGGGTATCTGCTCCCAGACCTGGACCAGGGCATCACTGAGCTCCTGGACAGTCTGAGGTGCAACCTGGTGGCGTCGGATGGACCGAAACATAAAGTCCCAGAGGTTCTATTGGATTTAGGTCAGGCGAGTGTGAGGGGGCCAGTCAATGGTATCAGTTCCTTCATCCTCCAGGAGCTGCCTGCATACTCTCTCCACATGAGGCCTGGCATTGTGGTGCACCAGGAGGAACCCAGGACCCACTGCACCAGTGTAGGATCTGACAATGGGTCCAAGGATTTCATCTCGATACCTAATGGCAGTCAGGGAGCTGTTGTCTAGCCTGTAGAGGTCTGTGCGTCCCTCCATGGATCTGCCTCCCCAGACCATCACTGACCCACCAAAGCGTCCTGCTGAACGATGTTACAGGCAGCATAACGTTCTCCACAGCTTCTCCAGACCCTTTCAGGTCTGTCAC
>JAVQJF010056146.1:0-25832 GCA_036023855.1 Gadopsis marmoratus
ATGTTTTTTTGTAGATATCTACCACACCACACACACACACACACACACACACACACACACACACACACACACACACACACACACACACACACACACACACACACACACACACACACACACTTTCCGTTATTAATCCAGCCATCATGTTTCCTTCACTATCTTGTTTTGAAATCGCACAAGAAGTGAAGCAATTTTAGCTGATTGCCTAAATGACAGTTGTTTTTCAGATGAGTTGATAAATTTCATCGAGCTGCAGGACAATATTATAAGAGACTACGTGTTTGACTAACCATCACTATGTGTTAGCAGTGGTTAGCAATTGCAATGATGGCTGGTGGCATTGTCTTACAAAACATGTGATGTGGAGTAGAAAATTCAAACCCACTTTATTAGTGGTTTCTTGTAAACATGAAAAGAAAGCATTACAAATCAGATCTATAGCATTAAATGAAGAATTTAACTATAAAGTTGAGTAGGTTATCATTTCTCACGTCCATAATGTTGGCATTCAGGGTACATCTTACTAAACAATTGAATCTAATGTAAATGTGATTAAAAACCAAGAAATAACATTAAATAAGATTATAATGGGGAAGCTTTTACTTGCATAGGTTGTTTTGTTCAGCATTCAGATTGGAGGGAATAGGCTGATTATACAGTATAACTTCCTGGAAGGGTCTCAGGGCCTTTATGCAGGGAGCTAGTGTGGTAGCTAAAGGTTTCGCCACAGTAAGCAGAGGTTGTTGTCACATAACTGTGTCGGACAATATGGGCAAAATTAATATCCTGTTAAAACTCCCCTAGTTGTTTGAACTAAAGTCATTTACTGCAGTAAATCTTATTGTAGTAGACAGATTTAGGTTTATCACATTGAATCCAATAGTTAGTAATGTAGTAAACCAAAATGACGAGCGGTAGGCTTTTGGGTTCACACTGCAGATGATGCTTTATATTTGCTTTAGGCATTGTTTAAAGCATCGTGAGAGTCTTTCTATGGTCCTTTCAAAACACTCTGCAGCCAGGGCCTTTTTATTGTTCACTCGAGAGCTGAGAAGGAGCTGCTGTGTGATCGGTGATAGCAGAAACATAAATGAAGTTTCAAGAGTGAAAGCATTTCTATTGCGAAGTGAAGAGTTACTTTTATCAGGATTTGTACATCTGTACTGTATATTGTGTTGCTGCAATACCCAAAAATTGGAATGTAAACTAATCTTGGGTGTTTCTTTGGAAGGTTTTGTTGAATACCTTTTTAAATCAGATTTTCTTTCTTTTTTTCAACTGAAAGAACTGTTCTTGGTGTGGTGTGCAAAGTCATTGCACAGTGAGCACAGGTATTGTATGTTCAACAAGAAGGCAGGTGTGAGGGCATATGAATGTCTATTTGTGTGCAGTATTCCTGCGTCATGGCTGGTAAATATGTGTGCTGTTGAATCTATGTTGGTGTGATGGGTTTTAGGGCCCAGTATCCACTGCCAGAGATGGAGACTGGAGACAAAATAAAGTGTGTTTATGTTCTCGGTCCCAGACACAGCCGAGCTTTCTTAATGAGAAGACGAATCAATCAGTGGAGCTAAGCTTTGACAAGCCAGCTGTGGAAATCCCTGCCCGGCACCTGGGAGATTGCCTTCGACTTTTCATCCCTCAACTCGACTGCCCACATTATAGAACGCCTTGACCATAAACTCTGACACTGCCCGAGCATTTGTCCTGCCTCTACCATCACGGCGCGTTGGGGAGCAGTAAACACTCAAGCAAAATAATCTGGTGATCACAGCAGTCACTCTTTGTGCTGTGAGAAGCTTCTTAATCTTAGAAGATACAAACCAGCCTCAGTGTAAAACGGGCCAGTGGGCTTCATTTTTGCACCATTTATACTACTGATAAATGGTCGGTTCATCACAGAAACCCACAGGGGACGTATTGGACCCAGCAATGGGCTTGTTGAACTTCTCATGAAATTTGAAATCTGTAATTGTATATATGCTTTGCTTTTATGTGTATTTGATTACACATCATTAAGTAATAATGCTCAAAAGTGTGTGACAACTGTGGGAGATGTCACTTACCGTCAGAAGTGGCTCTAACGCTGTAGACTAATATGAGGCATGAAGTGCATTTCCATCCACCTTTTTTATGTGCTGGAAAGTTGATGAAACACTGTATTGCAAAGAAAAAAGAGATATTACTGAAGTGGAAAAGCTGGCATATCAATGAACGTTGTACATCGATAACATTGCAGGATTAATGCCTTTTTATTTTTTGGTAATTAATGAATTTTTTTTTTTTAACATTACACTATTTGCTTTGAGAAACACACTGTTTACTGTGACATTCATGTGCAATAATACATGTGCATATTTTATGAAGCGTATCCTATAAAGCTTCTTCCTCCCAGCCCTAATTTGCAAACAAGACGCTCCATCTTCTGCATCACTTCTTAACTTCTGTTCGTGCGTTTTATTGTCACACTTATTGCAGCATTCACTCACACTCAGATTTTTCAAACTCTCAGCATGCCTCAGCCCTGTCTCTGTCTAATTACCTCCTTAAAAAATCTTCTCCTCTGTTTCAAACAGTTTGAAGCACAAGATCTTGATTCTCTGCTAATAATCCCAATGGGCCCAATTTAGCAGCTAATTTAGCCAAATGTTATCTAAAAGACTTTCAGAGGCACAGCTGGCTGGCTTCAACCAGGGTACTAATTTCAGGACTTGCTTGCAGTTGCAGAGGGGGTGAAAGTTGTCCAGTGTGTCGAGGCTCTTCCTTGGGGGACTGTCCAACCAATTACCCTAAATAGACTCATTATTTCCCGTAAAGATCTTTGTATTGTAAAACGAATTTCTTTGGAAAAGTCCTTTTACTGCAACATGCAAACAAAATATAAATCACTACATACACCTATATACATTTAAAATCAATACCTCACTGTCACATCACATTCCCGACGGTTTTGCTTGGACCTGCTAGCTAATCAACAGGCCCATCAATAGATATTATAAATAACCTAAATGTCCTTCCCATACATGATATTCTTCACTGCAGACAGGATCAGATCTGCTGGATGTGATAATTAGATTGCTGAGTGATGTTGAGGTTTGAATGAATGAAAAGGAAAGTCTGACCTCAGCGGAGACTCCCTGTTTATTGTATTTGGGTCCCCGATGACACATTTAGTGCAAACACACTTTGATGTGTGGATGAGATTTATTTGGAGTGTGAAAACAGCAGGAAAATAGATCGGACAATAGTGTTTCACTGTTCTCTGGGGTAGTCAAGTCAACTCAAGTCAGATTTTATTTGTGGAAGACATTTAATATTCGAGGATGTTCATTTTTAAACCAAATAAGATATATTAAGTATGAAAAGCGTCTATGTATTGCACAAGAACCGGAGAAACTAAATTCTCAAAACAATACCAGTCGTAAATTGGAAGAACTTGAACCCAGAATCTTCCACAAATAAAAAATAAAATCTGACTTGTTTTTTCTGAATTTTGCTCACATGTTCTTTTCTTCTGCCTACCAACTGTGGAAAGTTCACTGAGTAATATTTGTGGTGTAGGTGGGAGATATGATGAGCCTCTCATATTTATAAATCTTGATTCCTATTTTCATTTATAATTTCAGGCGTCTAAGCAACACAAGCCTCATATCTTTCAGTTGTTAGCCTTTATCTGAGACCTACCTGATCCACAGCACTTTTCTTCTTTTTGAAGCTTTGACATTTATCTTCTGCTTCACTAACACACAAACAATAGTAAGGGATAATGAATTGCTGTTTTTGTTCACAGAGAATCACAGATCAAAGGCCAATTAGAATCAGATTTGGTCTGAAAGCATTAGCAAGCTGATCATGTGGGTGACGAAATCTTCATCAATTAAGCTAATGCACATTCTTCATGAGGATTTCAGATGCGTCCTATGTGCTGCAGCAGCTCTCCCTGCAAAGCTATCGTTAGCTGTACAGTAGCACAATACAGGGAAATTAGATGCCATTTACTAACATGCTAATGAGTGGTTTATTTATAACAAACTCTTTTATAATTTGGTTCCTCCAAGCTCAGCTGACACACATACTCCTGATGAGCTTTTATAACCAGGTTCCAGCTGAAGGATGTGAGGATGGTATCATTATAATAAAGTAGTAGCTGAAATTTCTCTGAGACAGATCTGCTGAATTTTAAGTGACCAAAGAAAATTAAATGTCATAACACAAAATCAGCTGTGATCATGATGACCGATGACATTTCATATAAGACTCAAATATCTCAACAGTGAAGTTGACATTTTTGTTTTTTAGTGAAATATCTCAATAGCTATTGGATGGATTGTATATAATGTATGTAAAGATATTCATCGTCTCCAGAGGATGAATCCTAATGACTTGAATTCATTAGGATTTGAATTCTTTGACCCACAGCAGGTCAAAGAATTAATTTAGCCTGTGATATCTCAACATTTACTGGACGAGTTGACACATTTGGTACAGACATTCATGGTGCCCAGATGATGAATCCTAATGACTTTGGTGAACCTTTGCCTTTTCCTCTAATGCCACCATGAGGTTCACATTTGTGACTGTGAGTAAAGTCGCAACAGCTGGAGTGTGGTGCAGATATTCATGTTCCCAGAGAATGAATTGTCATAACTTTTGTAATGCTCAAGACTTTGTTTAGCAAATGTTAGCATGCTAACACACTAAGCTAAGATGGGGAACATGGTAAACATTATATATGCTATACATCAGCATGTTAGCATTGTCAATGTGAGCATATTAGCATGCTGACGTTGGCTTTTAGTTAACTAAACACACAGTTAACGTCAGCGTTGCTAGCATGGCTGTAGACTTGTATTACTTTAGGTTTCTCCTCACATAAAATGCTTGGTTACCAGACCTCTGCACGGTGTATTTTAACTAAATATATTTCTCCCCAATTTCTCTTTTGACATTTATAGTGATTACTGGCAACTTCTGTAATAGTGTCAAAGAAAATCTATGTGTAGAAATTCCAGCCATAGCCAAGGTTTACCCAAAAGTCCAAACAGCCTCCAAACATGGAGGTGCAGGGTATTTAAAACTTTACTTTTCAGTGTGCGCTTCTGAATTGCGGTGGTCATAGTGACTTCTTCACTTTAAATCAGCACAACAACACCTGTAGTTTACTCTAATTGAGTTTTCCTTGCCTGTGATTAAAGCCGTAACCTATTTATTCTGTGTCTCTTTCCCGTGCTGCTGCAGGTGCAGACTCCCACAGTGATGTGAGTTCAGTGAGCGGCAGCGTGCCCTGGGACAGCAGAGAGACATCCCTGGCTGCTTCCACAGCCGCCTCCCTGGCCTCTTCCCTGCCTCTGCGGGACGTAATGGATGCAAACGAAGACATTAAGCTCAGGGACCACAGCGACCGAGGCTCGAACGAGTCTATGGGCAGCGGCTCGTCCTTTGAAGAGCTTGACATGGATCAGGAGGCGGGAGAAGAAAAGGAAGACGGAGAGGATGATCAGGTCCCTGAGGGTGAAGATGGAGCTACAGAAGCAGTTGAACTGGTGGTTGAGAAGAAGGAGCCCTTGGGGGATGGAGAGGAGTAGGGAGGATGCTGAAGAGATAAGGAATGAGGCCATGTAACACTGGCACGCTAGAGAGTTTCTCAGTTGTTGCTGGTTATCTGTTGTGTAATCTTGTTGGTGGATCTAAAGCTGTTCATGACATGGCCATGCTGTACTTCTGCACCTTCTAATTCCTCTTTTTGAAGCCTGTACTTTTTGTTATACTGTAATCTCTCTCTTTTTTTTTTTAAATAATTGCTGAGGGTTGAGTCTTCATGGGTAAAACTAATTTTCTCTGCACGTGCTGTGGAGCGTTATGAGAGGCGGGATTTGTTAAATTCTGTATTTAATTTCAAACTGTAATCTTACGTGAATCACCGCCATTCCTGTGCAGATTAGAAGTGACACTTCAGTTTAAGATTAACATCACAGAAAGGACACCGATGCCGGCCATCCCGGATTATCACACAGCCTCTTTTTTCCCCATGTGTGACTGTTGATATTGTACCCCACTTTCGAGGTCATGTCCTGCGGAATTTTATGTCACGTGTTTGTGTGCATTACCTGACTTTGGTGTCTTTATACAGTAATGATGGGGTGAAAATGTGCAGGCGCTAATAGAAATTTTGATGGACCTATTTCATTGTGGTGGTGTTTTTTTTCCCCAGAAAATATCTTTGGAAATATCTATCACGCGGGGAAGAGTTTGAGGCAGAGAAACGTCAACACCAGTGAGGACTTACAGTAACACCACCGACGCTTCCTAGTCACCAGGACTAGGTTTTAAAATGCAAGTCAAAGAAGAAAACTTTTTTCCCTTGGATACTGTACAGAGCATTTTATTCTCACTCTGTGCTCAGATAACGGTTTTAGTTTGTTTTTTTTAACATAATGTTCTCTTCTATAGTTGTTTTGTTAAACCACTCTATGGTTCTGTTTGTAGCCAGAATTCACTTCCAGACTAGTTGTGATATGTTCATAGGTTGAAGTCATTGGTGCTGTGACATTGGAAATAATGTACAGCACGTTGCCATCATTGTGTCTTTCTGTCTGAAATAAAATTTTCAAATGAAAAGTTCCGTTTAAGGGAATCGGTTGTGTACAGATTTTGTTGCACACAAAAATATATAACTCTTTATTCTATACAGATCTCTGTTTAAAAACAACCTAAGTTTTAAGCCACATCATTGCTGCTCAACTGTGAGGACGTATCCATTTTTATTTTTCTGTTCTCCAACAGAGATGGAGTGATGCAACAAAGTGTGGGTGGCAGAGGGACACAGTGTTGTTAATATGCCAGTAAGCACCTAATAACTTATTAAGCTCCCTTTGATGCGCTAACCACTTACATGGTTTCACATTGTAATGTCATTGTAATGACTGCCTGTGCCGCTGCTCTTTTTGGACGGGCACAGACGATGGGATTCAAAAGCTGAATAAAAGAGAGATGTTTCAAGAAAGCCTAAAATGGCATAATGTATTTTTCAGTGCAAGTTAAGCAAAGCTGTTTTTAAGATTTTCTGGAGGGAGTAGTTTCTCCTTGCACACTTAAAATGTTAATGATGCACAAAATAACTTTTGCCTTTAAAGAGTGTTTGTGCTTCCTAAACTATATTTTAAAGATATTGTTACAATATTTTACTGTATCTAAATTCCATCACCTTAGCATTACAGCATTTGAATGAGAGGTTTGACAAATTGTGTCAACTGATGTAATCATCTGTGTACAGCGGGAGATGAAGAATAGGCTCTGGCAGACTATTGATATTTGATGGACACGTGTTCTTTAGCCAGTGGCCCTTAATGCGCATCGTGACCTATAAGTGTTCATTCAAATCCAACACCATGGTACAGTCATTTTACTGATTGATACACCATCAGCCAGACATATCAAATTATGTGTTTCATGTCATTTAGAAACGGCGAGCACAAGCACGGACAAGTTTTATTTTTCATCTGTGAAAATGTACGGTACATATCCTCAAAGATTCAGTTATTGGTTTGGGTATTGTAGACTCTTCCAAGGGGCAGAAAACAGCTGTTAGAAAAATAGTTTACAGGCATTATTTTTCCAACAACAGCACAACCCGTAATAACTCTAGATAGATGGGTGACAAATCAAAGGGGAAAACCTGAATAAATGAGTGGAGAAGCATGAAAAATGCAGGGCACAAGGGGTCACTGAATTGTTTGATGAGTAGGACTATGTACATGTATTGGTCTTCGTGTTCGCCAGATATCAGCTCTCCAACACCAAATGAGGAGCACTGAAGCTGTTCTTGTGACTTGTGGTGAAGGAACGGCTTATTAAGACACTTGATACTGGTTTTACCTTTAGATAGCCCCCGTCTTCACATCGCTCTGGTCTGTCTGCATTGTAGGCTTGAAGCATCGTTTCTTATGTTGGCCATCTAAAGACCGATTCACTTGAAAATGTACTATCACCTTAGTTGTTCATTCTCAGACCATGGGAGAAATGATCAAGTTTTAAAATATCTCACCAGTCTCTGTGGGGTAACACTTTGTTTAGTGATTAGACTCTGAGCTTGGTGCCTGTCCTGCCTGCCTGCAGAGGTGTAATCAATCTGCAGGGACAGATGCCCTCACTGCACGTCTGTTGCACTTTTTTTTCCAGTTTTAATTCTGGCACTCTAACCTTTGTCCGAAGGCAAAAATGAGTATCAGTCTGGAAGAGACTTGCGATGACACACTGGGTCAACAACTGATTTAATTAATTGCGAAACCAACAGGGGGTGTCATGCAGATTTTAGGGCACGGAGATTATTGCCTTCCCATGATGTCAATTATTAATCTCATTACGGTGCACGTGGAGAGAGATGGGGGGGAGGGAGGGGGTGGTGGTGGATGTGGTGGTGGTGGTGGTGATGTCTCAACAAACAGATTCAGATGCAGACCATCGCGTGTCCGAGGCTGCTTTTGGCAGGAGAGGGGGAAAGGGTCTCAGCTCAGCCTCCCAAAGCGCGTGTCCTCCGCGCGCATCACCCCCGCGCCGTGTCACAACTTGTTTTGCCGATCCCAAATAACACCTCCACCGCTGAAGATAAGTAGTCTCCAAAGAATCGTTATTTTAGCACACCGTACACCCCCCCCCCACCTCCCCCTCCCGACCGCTTGAACAAATAGGGGGACTCTTAAACCTTCTCCACTCTCAGATCCATTTCAGCCGCTTGCAACCCAGCTGAGCGAAGTCTCTTCCGGTCGGCTCTCAATGGCACCGTGTTAATTTGTCACTGTTAGGATGAGACGGACTCTCTCCGGGGCTGTTCACGCGTGGGCCAACTGAGCCAAACCTCCTGAGGGCCGAGGCTCCCTGCGGGTCGGCTGCTTTATCCGCAACGAGACCACGTTTGAAAATGCTGCTGCTGCCACTTACTGAAGATTTTGAATATCGCCTCCCCGAGTAACAGGTAGAATTTAAACTTTGCGTCCGATTAAAGCAACTCATCCCAGCAGACTCATAAAGGTAACCCCCCCCCCCAGATTGGTCTTGTAAACGTGTGATATTGTGATAGTGCCCTCGAGAAAGTGAAGCGCGCGTGTTTCAGCAGCACAGCGAGGCGCGCGTCCGAAGCGCGTTTAGGAGACGTGACTTTGGATCAGAGCCTCCAGGATCCCGTCGCGTGGCGGTTTGCGTGCCGAGTTCAGCACCGCGGACAGCTCCCGGCGCAAAGTTCCGGCGGCCGCCTCTCGCCTCCTCCGGCCGGTCAGCCAGCAGCTCCTCTTCGGCCTCACAAGCTCAGCACCGCTGCAAAGGATATGCGTTGGGTTCACACGAGCTGTTCATCGCACGGCAGCGCTGCGGAGCGAGGAGCCCGCACAGGTAAGAGGCGTGTAGGCTGCGCGCGCGTGTGTTTGTCTCCGCTCGCTCAGCAGCCGAAGGTGCATTTTTGTGAACTTCTACGATCAGGTGGGGGTTTTTTTTTGTTTGTTATTTTTTATTATGTTGACAAAATGCTTGCAGTTTACCGGACTGTAGGGGTGAAGGGTTACAGTAAACGATACACATTAGCGCGCAATTTGTCATTTTCTGGCAATGTTATTATTGTTTTTATTGACGTTGGCGATTGTTCAGGGTATGGTGAGCATGTTTTTAGTTGGGTTTTTTTACCTCCTTTTTCCTGGCCGCTGCCTCTCAGGCTACAGCCATGTCTACTTGCTGCACAACCCTCCACATGTGCGAGTCTGCTGGCAAACTGCTAAACAGGCGCTGCAGTGCACAACACCAGGGGTTTAAAGTACATTTTTAAGCTCATGAGGAATATAGATGAATACTGGACAAAGTCATTAAGGGAAGCCAAATGTGTTGTGGATACTTCCTCCAGCAGTCCCAGGGACATCTTCTGTGCTGCAGATAAAACACAATAGAACCCCCCCCCCCCTCCCCAGAATGCAGTGTAATCAGTTCAGCCAACACATATTCCTACAGAAACACAATTTAATTATTAGTAAAGTGTTTAACTGGCCGTTACTAAATCAGATGCGTGGTTCTGAATGTCATACGTAATAGAATTAATGATATTAGAAAATCCTCCGCCTGTAAGACTGAGAATCTGAAGTGATGTGCGAGCCTTGCACTCACAGCGGAAGATGTTGATTACTGTAAAGTATTCAGGTCATGGCTGACTGAGGAAGACCACGCTCTGCTGCCATCGTCTGAATCCAGAAGCAAAAAGTAACAGGAGGAGGCGAGGCTGTCTGACCTGTGCTCCCTCCACGGCTCAGCCCTGAATGCAGCCTGCCTCACCTGTTACTTCTGAGTTGACGCTGAGGAGACTCACTGCCCCTGTAACGTGAGGATGGGGGGAGGGTGGACCCTGTTAATTACTTTGACCAGAGCTGGGCATCAACATGTAAGAGTGTTGGAACAAACAATGCAAAAATGACTTATCTGCAAAAGAGAAATCAAAGTGGCAAAAGTCTTTTTCTCTGATATGTTCCCTCAAAAGAGCTTAACTTGAATGCCCGATCTTTCTAGTACAGGCAAGGCAAGTCTGTTATTACGCCAAGCCCCTTTAAAGGTGTAAATGTTTTCTTTGAATAGCTGCTACTGATTGGAGTGATCTATACAGTGGTTGTCCGTTTCTTCTATGGAACAGGACCAATATGGGGTTTCTCTTTCGTCCTGCTTGCTGTCTGTAGTTTTAACTAAGAGACATTTGCCTTGTTACCTTAACTACACTCAGTGATCACATTCTTGCATGATTAATCACTCCGGTCCTATCAAAAAGGACAGCTTAATAGCTTATACTTTGCTTTATGGTCATGTACTTACTTACTCACACGCACACACATGTGCAGGTGAGGTACGTCAGTTGGCAGTTGGATGTCTGCCAGCATCGTCCACATAAAGCCTGGTCTATACTGTACACCTGATGGCCATAACATCTGTTAAATTAAATATTTAGTGTCCCTCTGTGCTATAGTAAATTTAGTTATTTATGTACTGACTTGTGTTAAGCTGATCTACTGGTGGTAGTAATAATCTTGTGCCATTCACTTACGATGCAGTCCTGACGAAATCATGGTCGAATCGCGCATTAAGTTGCCTTCAGTGGATTCCCACTCAGGTAGAAAGACGTAAGTGTGGACTTACTCAAGTGAAATCATTAGAGAAGCTTCCAATTAATTAATGATGCACACGACTGCTGCACTGACTGCAAGTGACTCATTCCTATTTTACATTCTCTGGGTGTGTGAGAGGTTCCTATGTGAGTCCTATAGGTCAGCTGCATCAATAATCTGAACTCCTGTTGATTCCTTCTGCTTGCAACCCTTTCTAAAACAAATCCTGCATTCAGTAATACTGTGGGGATTAGTAGCATGTGAAGGAGTGGAGTTAGTAAAAAAATTACTCGGGACAACATAAAGAGCATTTTCATACATGTGGATAAACCATGGATGTGTGGTTTCCACCTCAGGAATTTGCCATTAATTTAAGCTGTTTTGGGCACAAAGATTTACAATTTGTTGTTGTGCCCCAAGTATCGTAGTGCCCATATCCTAGATAGACTTCTGACTGGCAGCTGCTTGATATTCCTATACCCATCAAATTAGTTGTGAATGAGCATGTCTTCAACCATCAAAAGTGGTGGCAGCTGAGCAGCAGTTAAAAGAATGTCCTAAAAGAATCAGCTGTGAGTGTTTTGAGACCCAATATTGATGCATTAAAGCCATGGTTCACAACCTTTGTTGCTTGTGAGGCCTTAATATAAACCCCTTGACATAGGTTGTCTATAAGTTGTCAGCAACTCAATTGGAGTAATTTTCTAAAAAACACATTATTTCACAAGAAAGACACAAAGAGTATGGAAAAGTCTGAAAAATATAACAGACATCAACATAATTCTGTTTATTTGATTGTTAGTGGATTTTTGAGTTAAAATGAGACAATATCAAAAGGAAAAAGGAAGGGGAATACAATAATGGAAAAACTGCTGTGAAATCTTGCACTGGGGTATTCCCCCAAAAAGATCAGGACAGGCCATTTGCCAAGGCAAGAACTAAATTAAGAGTAATCGAAGCACCTACTTAAAAACAATCCTTCCTGCTCTGTGATATAGTTTTTTGTGTTTTAATTATATAAATGGTGCCATTTAAAAACATTGAAAAACTAAGCATGAGCTCTCATCTCATCACATTTAAGATAATGCAACTTTAATTCCCTCACTAATATCAATTGTCAGGTCAGGAACAGCACTTCTAATGATTTCCAAAAACAATCATGGCTTTTCAGGCCACTTTCTTTTAACAACGTGGTGGTGTGATGATGAATAATGTAAAAGATACAATAAAAACCTCTGAAACAAAAGCACCATACATCCATCACTATGTTCTGGCCAATCGTAGGCCTGGCTGTATTGATCTCTGAGGGACAAAGGGAGAGGATGAATGTTTGGCGAGGGAGGCAAATTGGGCTCCTGGGAGTTTGAAGGGGCCCGAACTCATGCAAGGGTTTCCCCATTTACAGGTGGAGAGAAGGGAGGAGATGGATGGGGGCGAGGGGGCCGTGCACAGTTGACTTTGAACAATGGGGCAAGCTGTTTGTAAAACAGATGCATAAAAGCATTCATAGACCAAGGTGGATTGTATAATAATCAAGAACTGAATAAGAAGTTCCTTTTGCATTTACTGACTGTCTCAACTGAATGTAATTACAGCCGCGTGAGTCAACAGTGATGCAGCAAGTGTCTGAATTGATGCATGACTTCTTAATTGCAGTAGCTGCTACTCAAAAATGCCCTGAATGGACCTCCTCAGTTGCTAATTGTATGAATGACCTTATCAGAAAAGGTCAGTGGTTGTATTTTTGGGAGACATGTCATTGTTTTACCGATGTAACATCAGTGGACATCACTGATCCATTCAACCGTCTTCGCAGCATTAATTAAACTCGATTCAAATACTCTATTGCCTCTGAGTGGTGTTAGATAATCCGTGTAGGGTTTCCTGTCTGCCATCACTATATTCTACAACTCTTGTTAGCAGCCATCTGTTTTTTACAACGTAACAGCTAAAAGGCTGAAGCACTTCACTGCGCTGCTGCTCTAAGTAGCCATGTTTGCTGCTGTCTGAACCATGTTTGAGTCATTAATCAGTGGAATCCACAGGGGTTGAGTGAGAAAACACTTTTAAATGATTCGATAATAGGCAACAATGCATCCAATATTGAGAAAAACACAACCTCTAAATTGTTGTTAAAGGACCTCTCAGAAGCTGATTGGATTGTGCAAATATGGAGAACCTGAAATGGCCAATTAGATGCTGCAGTGGTCAGATTAAAGAAGCTAAAGATGGAATTCTTTTATCAGTTGTGTCTACAAGTGGAAAGTCAAAACACAATACAAAAGAGGAACACCTCTCAAATCTCAAAATGCGCCATATGGACATGCACACTGATTGGTTGGTCAAAACTGTAAACATTATACATTATACATTTAAAAAATTTCAAGTATAGAAGAAACAGATACACAAACATCTCCAACTGACCCGTCCACATGTGTCTACGTATGTGGACACATGTGAAAATATGGTAAATATCTTTAAAGACTAAGGTTGGAGCTATTCTCTATTTTTCTTAGTCTCATTATATCTCATAATAAGATCAAAACTCGACTCCTCTACCCTGTCTGTGACTCTGAGTTCAAAGCCCATTCATGCCTACTGAAGATGTAAGTCTTGAAAAACAAGTCGCAAATACATGGATTCCTTTTTAGAAAGGTGAAGTAAACTCTAAAACAGCTAGTTTTTTTAGCAAGAGTTACTCAAACAGGAGTAAATTGTGCATTTGCTGGGGACTATTTCTAGCCGTGGATTAATAAAGGCACATGTTGCTGCGTCAGTGAGAGTTTACAGCAACAGGAGAGCGGATGTGGAATCAACTCAAAATAGACGCATGTTCATGGTAATGAAGGAACATGTCACTCAGTGCAACCGTGTGAGTCACTGATATGTTCTTAATAGTTTTTGTAACAATTAGGTCTTCTGCGCAGAGAAATAAACTATGTTTGCCATACACAGTAAATACTTGTCCTTGCCCTTTAATATGTGTCAAGAAATTAAATCAAGTATCAAATATTCAATAGAAAACTATCATGGAATTTAATTGGCCACATGTGCTTCCACGATTTGAGGTTTCATGCATTGTTTGTGCTCAGCAATGTGTGTGTGTGTGTGTGTGTGTGTGTGTGTGCGCACTCTTGAGTCTTTCCCATTAGCAGACCATTTTCAGTCTTCCCCCACCCAGGACCATTCTCTTTGTCAGCTGGAAATGTGATTTTAGGGAAGCCTGACTCCCATTACCTTTGCTTCCTCTTAGCCAGCCTCCAAGTCATTCCACTGGGGATCTCCAACCTGCTTACCCAGGCTTAAGGCTGCATATACAGTGGTTGGCCTCCACTCTTCAACACTCGCTATCACCCAAGGGGATATTACCATATTAATGCTGCACTCCACTCCTGGGGCAAATGAGTGTCATAAAAAAATCAGCCTGGGTAGCATCTTTCTCACACCCCACCCTCACCGCCCTTTCACTGCTGCACACGCTGCCATCCACTCCTCTTTTTCTTTCCTGCCCTCTCGCATCTGCTATCTTTTCTTGTAATGTTTTCGGCCCCCATCCACTCCTCCCATTCCTTCACACAGTCTGGTTTGAAGTGTGTAAGAGGCTGGCAGGCTTTACGCTCTTGAATTTAAAAGGCCATCTGGTGAAGAGGGAAACAGAGATGGCTGCATAGGAGGAGAGAGGAAAAATGAGAGGCAACGCTCTGCTTTGAAGTTAATGCGTAGACAGAATCCTGGGTGGGATATTACATAGAAAGAGTAAATATTACTCTTAGCATCTGCCATTTACGCATACACAGTATTTTGGGATCACATTACACTGATCTAGTATATGAGCTAGAAACCAAGTAATACTCAACAGCTATTTAACATTACGCCAGTACATGTCTGCACGGCACATATGAGGCTAGTGCCAGCAGCTTCTTAGCTTGGCTTAGCTTAGCGTAAACACTGTAAACAGGGCTCTGTCCAAAGGTAACAAAATCTGCACCCCTAAAGCTCACTTTATATTTAGTTTGTTTAGTCCACACAGTAACCAAAGTGTAATAATGGCACATTGTGGATTTACTTTGGTAATGAGTTGGACTATTTCTTGGCCTGGAGCAGAACTCCAGGAAGTGAATGAAATATTTCAACACATAACCTCCTATTAAATCCCAACATGTCTTCACAATAATAATCACAGATTATTCACAAGTGCTGATTAGTGTTACATTTGGATGGAGCCAGGCTAGCTGTTTCCCTTTGTTTACAGTCTTTATGCTAAGCTAAACTAACCGGCTGCTGGTGGAAGCTTCGTATTTAGTAGACAGACATGAGAGCGATCTCAATCTTCTAATCTAATCTCTCGGCAAATGAGAAAAGAAACGTATCTTCCAAAATGTCAAACTATTGCTTTGAGTGTGACTTTCAAATTAAGTATCTAAAACTGTAAAGGATAAAACTGTACAAGTGAATTATTTTGGCCTAAAACATTAAGGAGCATTCTTCATAAAATTGTAGCATGTAGAGGAGATACGGAGATTACGAATATTTACTGCTCGCGGCTTTGCAGCGACACAATAGTTTAAGATGGGTTTTCCAAAATGAATGTGTATGCTATCATAATACGTTGGATGTTGGAGGTTAGTGATCAAAGACAGAGAGCGAAAGAGTCCGCTGGTGAGATGGAGACCTCCTGTGGGAATGCGAGATAGGGGTGGAGACTGACAATGTGTCAGCCAGAAAACCTTTTGTCCCAGTTCTCCCTTGAGGCTGTGTGCTTAAGTGCTTTACCAGTGTTATTACCGACATGTTTTTCACTGCACATTTCTATTAAAAATGAAGACACTTAGTCAGCTTACAGCCCAGACCTCTAGAATCTTTTACCATTTTGGCATTTATGACTCGTGCGGCAATGTTTCACACGCTGCAGAGCTACTGTACAGCCAGAATACACTGCCCAAACATTAAAAATGTTCTTGTTGTACACAACTGTTTTTCTTTTCTGCAGGTGCCTTTGTATGCGAGAGAGGTAGTAGTGACGTGGCCCATATGTGCAGGCTGTTGCAATGGATTTTCACTTGTTGACATGCTGCTGAGGGAGTAAATGGCAAGTCTGACATCCACACACTACTTTTGTGTGGAAGAAAAAGGACCTTTTAAATTTCACTGATGGCTGATCAAATGTAATGCAACATGTGGCATCTTATTTCTTATTAGAAGACTACAGGGTTTGCAACAGAAGCATCTCTAAGGTCGGTACTTCTTTATCAAACCTCTAACTGGACAAGTAAGAAAACTGATGGATCAAAGATACAAATATTAAAGCAATATCTAAACACATTAGTGGTATGAAACAGAAGCTTGCATCCTTCAGTTGCTTTGCTCGTGTTTAAAAGACAGAACATGAAAAGCTCTGACTGGAGTCGGGTCAGTTTGGTCGGTTCACAGGACAGGCTTCCCAGTTCTCCCACAGGACCAGTCTGACCACACAGCATGCATGGTCATACTGGCCCACTTGTCCTGGTCTGTATTCCACTTCTTCTTTACCCTCTCCGTCTACTGGCAAGTTTCCATGGAAACAACATGGAGAGAGAGAGAGGGAGAGAGAGAAGGAGAGAAAACCACCAAAGAATGTGGTCCGCAGTCTGACTCCTGTTAAGAGCGATGTGCTGCTTTAATTGGTAAGTCAGTATTTTGAAACAGAAAGAGAGAAAGATGAGTATTAGTATCCCTATGCTGTGGTTTCATAATCTCTCATAAAGACAGTTAATTACTGCTTGTCAGCGTACATGACTTGTTGAGACAGTGGACATGACACAGATCATTGTAGCTCAATAATTTACTCTGATAAACTTCTCCCACACTTACACTGCTTATTTAAGTCTCGAGGATTGGTGGGGACTGACACCAGGACTGAACTGTAACCCTGTGTCTCTTCTGTTGCAAATCCATACATGAACTGCATCAGCTGTTGCTCCTTATAAGGAGCTGTCACGTTAAAACGGGACGCGGCTCAGCACAACACTGATGCCAAATTTGTGTAATGATTTATAATTTTACTATATCAGGCAAAGGACTTTTATGTGGTTCAAGGAAAACATTACACAATTAATAAACACAGCTAGACCACTTTGGGTTTTACGTGGGCTTGAAGGAATAGTTTGACATTTTACAAAATACACTATTAATTTAACACATTGCTAGTACTGCACAATATTCACTGCTCCACAAAGTACAACGTGTTGTATTTTGCACTTACTTGGTAACACAGTGATTATTATCTTTTATTAATTCTAGCTGCAAAGAATCCATTTGTAGCTGACCCAAACCTCTGACCTGGCAGATCAATTGTGTATTATCATCAGTTCATATTAAGTCTTTTTAATTTAATTAAGGACAGGGCTTATCTCTGCAGAGTTTATCCAGCAATACTGAAAACGAAAATGCATTGTTTGTCTCAGTAGGAGTCACATTTGTTTTATTAACATGTTTTTTTTTTCAAGCTGGGAATGAGAAACGCATTGTTTTGGAGTTGCATCTCACTTTGTATTGAAAATAAATAATGTACCACATTACAGATGATAGAACAAATTAATATGTTTATATAGCTCTAGATGAAATCACAGTAAGTCAGTCTGTTGGAAACAAAAATGATCTGTGTGCTTGAAATAGATTTCAATACTTTATCTGTTATTATTTGTGTGTGGATTTTGGTTTTGTTGTGCATAAATTGTGTTTTTGTGAAACTGTGATTCGAGCGAACGTTCCTTGGGGACATGATTTGGTATCTCTGTAGACTTTAAGTGTAAAGGAGCATGTGCACATGTGATTGTAAAAGAGTTGTACAATCATCTACCTCAGAAGGGAAGCAACTGGAGGTCAGACAGACAATAAAACAGAAGGAGAGGAGCAAAGGAGTTTCAAAATACAACGCACACATATTCTAAATGAAGCCTCTCCCAATGAGGGCGTGCTGCTTGAAAACGTGAGAAAGTCATTTGGAGGAGGTTTGTGTTCCCCAGTGAACTCTCTACTGATGCTGAAATCTATACAGTACAGAATTTACCTCTTCCCTCCGTATAACAGAAACATTTCAAATTGTAATTGCCCTTATATTTTCTTTAAACCAAGTGAAAGAATTATCTTGTCATCTTGTTGATATACTCCTGTTGCATGGTGGCACAATGGTGGTTTCTAATAATGAACCATCTTGTATTTCTCTGTCTGGCATATCACACTCATCATCAATAAGCATCAAAGGATACAAATATTTACAATCTTGTGCAGATGATATTCAAGTATTGCCATGGGACGAGCCAGTCCCTGGCAGACACACTGTGTGTGAGACAAAAGCATTATTGTACTCCCAGCTAAAAGGCTGTGACTGAATTTCTCTCTGTTTGATCTGCAGGCTATAATCTACAAAAACTCTGAAGAAGAGAAGGACGAAGAGGATGCCACTGATGCTGTAAATGGCCTCTCTCCGAATAAAAACACTGGTGCTTTGAAATCTGGTGCTGCTGCGCCTTACTGTTCTTCTCTTCAGAGCCGCCGTCGTCAAAAGCTGACCGGACGCTGACCAGAAAGCACAGGCGGGACGGTGACCTTGTTTTGCCCAGGGATATGTCATTGGGGAAATCCCCTGTGTTGGGGGTGCGCCCTGTGCCCCGACCCCTCTGGCTGTCCCACCTCAGCCTGCTGTGCTTATGTGTGTCTCTCTTTGCCCAGGCTCCCCAGGGTTTGCCTGTGGTAGGTTATAACACTGACTCCAAGAGGGAGATCACGCTGGACGGAGACTTGATGATTGGCGGCCTGTTCCCTGTGCACCAGAAGGGTGAGGGGGCAGAGGACTGTGGGAAGATCAATGCTCAGAGAGGCATCCAGAGACTGGAGGCCATGCTGCTGGCACTAGATGAAATCAACAAGGATGAGCACATCCTGCCTGGGATCAGACTGGGAGCTCATATACTGGACACTTGCTCTAAGGACACCTATGCTCTAGAGCAGTCTCTGGAGTTTGTCAGGGCCTCCCTCACCAAAGTGGATGACAGTGAGTACACGTGCCCTGATGGCTCCAACGCCATCCATGATAACGTTCCTCTGGCTATCTCTGGGGTCATAGGAGGCTCCTACAGTGACGTCTCCATTCAGGTAGGATCTAATGAAAACACACCAATTGAGTGGGTGGGCTGCCTACATTATATCTGTAATAGAGCAACTCATTTTCAGTTTGCTGCTGAAGATCATGTTTGTTTTATGCCATGAAATAAGTTGGTCAAAGCTACATCAATTGTGTCAGACAGTGCAGTTACAGAAGGTGTATTTAACTAACAGCAGCCAAGCCTGTGGGCTTCAGAAAGACAGAGAGAGGAGAGAGTACAAGCAAGACCGAGAGTGTGATGGATAGTCATATTTAACTGTCCATTTAGACTTAAGTACCATGTGCAATTACCCCTTGCGAGATGTTAACACAGGGGCTTAATGACTATCGGTTTCGCAAGGAGGATCTGTTTACCTGTAGGCCCATATGCTTGGTTGATCTAATTAAGAAGATCTCTTCCTCTTTCCCAGTAATTCACACTTCAACTGTGGCCCTGTCAGAGCCAGACGTGCTACAGATGTTGCGCTTGGGACGGGCTGACAGGATGACTAGTGACGGCATGATTACGCTCAGCAGCAGCGCTCCTTTCGGCTCACTCAAGCTGATGCGATGAAAGCTCTGCTAATTGGGTCTCCGAATCTTCAGCTGCAATATGGCTGCCACATCAGTGTAATTTCAAGTCATTGTAAAAAAAGGATAGTGTGTCACGTGGAGCTGAGATTTGTAAATATAAATAATATAAAAAATAATATACATGCCTGAAAGCATTAAGTTAAACTCGTCATCCTGGCTCAGTCAGCCGGAGGACCGTGTCTGCTGACTCGGCTGAAGAGTATGGTTCACCGCACTCGAGACGCAGCCTCATGTTCCAAATATCTGCTTGTTAAAAGAAAGGAACACACTTCTGCCTATCCAGAAATAATTATTGGCTTCAGATCATTGATAAAGCATAGATACTGCAGGAACCCCTGCCAGTGGCGGTGTTTCCCTAGTGGGTACATCAGGACCAGTATGCTGGAGGTGGAATCCTTCCATACTTTTTAGTCATGATTTGTAGACAACATTGGCCAGCAGTAGACATGTCAGCACTGATATGCCAACAGTAAATTAATCACACAGAGTAGCTGCTTCAGAGTCTATCATGCAATTGTTTTAACAAGTGGGCATTTTAAAACCATGTCTGTATTTTGTAGACAATTTTAAAGCAGTGTGTTAAATTAATATAGAATAACTATTTCTATTTGAATGAGTAAATGCTGCTACTAAAAAAATGTTAGGTTTAATATTCCCCCGAACGTACTGGAACTCTGCAAATGTCTCCGTTTTCTTTAGTTCCAAAACAGATGTTTTGGTCACACTGCTGACAAAACACAATTCCAAACACACAGTATGGTACAATGATGCATTATGCAGGTAGAGAACTCGTGGGGAAATGATGTAAGAGGAGAATTCAGAGCAGCTATATTGGGATTCCTGGTGAAAAGGACAGTTTGGAAATAAAGGATTTGATAAACGAGCTGTAAGCCTCCGCAGAGAGTGCCCCTGTCTTATGGTAATTTATGGATGTACTATTACAAGCCTGAGGTCTGAGGTCTGCCCTAGCTTCTCACTGAATCTTCCTCATCAGTAGGAGTGCACCACAGGACACAGTTCCCTTTCTCACCATGAATAACACTCTATATTGTAATGCAGTTCAGTGAGGTGTGCTAGCTCTTGCTTTTTCTCTTGGCTCGTTGGTGAGCATGTAATCATGTCAGACAACTACACTCACAGTCTCGACTGTTCATTTGCTCAAACCTCATTTTTTAAATCACTAATCAGCTTTTTAAAATGAATCGAATCAGATAATTATGTCCTCTACAAAAGACAACACTGGCTTTCCTTGCAACTTATTTAATCTACCTGATGTTTTAAAACGAGTACGAGTTGTATCTGTTTACACGTGCTGCTGTATTTTCGGGGGCAATGTTGGGGCATGTGAATGCGTGGCATTTCTGTGCTGCCGTTGGTTGTTGCTCTGCAGATACAATCTCCACATAATGTTTCTGTCCTTTGTAGCTGCCTGGTTTGTGCATAATCTATAGCCAGACAGACCTTTGAGTGAACCAGCCTGACTGTGTGAAAAGTGACCAGGCCAGTCCTTCTGTGTGAGCAGAAGCCCCCCGAAGGCAAGGCAGTTACAGGAGAACTAACAATATTAATCTAAAGACCCTTATCTCCATGGTGACATGGTGAACTGACAGGTGGTAAGAATGCTGAGTGCTGTCTAAATCTGTCACAAAGAAGGAGCGTGTTGCTGTGCTGCTGGTGTTTTGGTGTGACAATCGCAGATATGGGGGCGGATCTGGCTGAAGGCCGAGCCTAGCCATGCTGGCTGTTACATGGGCACAGATTGAGTTAAGTGTGGAGGCAAAGTTCTATGACGCTCTTGCAGGCCAGGTCCTGTCTCCCCCATCTGTGGTTGCTGCCAGGCTGTCTGGTGGTTTGGCAGAGGTGTGCCTGCACACAGAGGATGAAGAGGGATCAAATGAGAGATCATGTTTCACAGAAACACTGAGACAGTGACAGGGAGATATGATCACGGTTTGGGTGGGGGGGTGAGTCACATGGCATCATATGGCGTCGAATCATTTCAGAATCCAAAGCCTGTATCTTAAACAGTCAGAGGGAAGTCTGTGATGCCATCTGGACAGTTTGAATGAATCTACTTGTAGAAATATTTAGGTGATTCAAGTGTTTAGCCTTGAACATCTTCCCTGTGGTCTATCTAAACAGCAGGGCATCAGTGCAATGTGAGTAATGACCTTGTGATGACATGTTCAGTACATTCAGCATCTTCATTCATGTGTGAAAAGCTGCAGCACTGACAAGATAACTGTGTACAGGATATTCAGTAGTGTTGTTGCATACCGAAAGTAAAAAAGCTTTAATCATCCTAAACAATCTCCAAAACACAGTCACTCTGCAAAATATGATTTTTTCTGGATATAGCTGCTAAGGGAATGTTAGTCTTATTGCTCCTCAGGATCCTAAAAGTGTGGATTAATCAAAGATGTATTATATTCCACTATTACAGTCCAAGAACATCTAGCCTTGGGGCTGGCTTCTGATTAATACATGGAAGGGACTCCAATGTTGTTACCTTGACAGCAGTCTGTGCTGCTAAATATGACTCACTGGTAAGATAGCATCCCCCAGGAAAAACACTGTAATCACCGGGGTGCATTAGAGGAACACCTCTGGAATGTCAAATACTCACTGAAATATTCTCAGGCATGAAACACAGATAGAGCAAATTTCTGCAACCAATCTGCAAACAATGAAAAATTACCTCTTTCAGAGCAGAGCACAAAAATGTGCTATCTGGAAGTTGAAACCCGGGCGTTTGGATGAAAGCTCTTATTGCGTAATGCTACCTTTGCCAATTAACTGGAAAACCATAGCACGCTGTCTGAGATGTGGTCATTTTTAAAGATTAATGAGACAGGAGAAGACACACTCACAGAGATACATGATGGAATTTAAAGCTATAGATCCTGATATGAACACGCTGCTTGACATTTGCAGATTAAACTGCGTGAGTGGAATAATAAGGTACATTTATCAGCGAGCTCAAGAATTCCATTTTTTTATCATCCACAAACAGCCCTATTTATAGAGCTGTATTCATCTGCAGGTAGACAGTGCCAGTCTCTGGAGCAAACATGCATCATAGAAAGGATTTAAATAGGGATACACACATGGCAGAATTCATGCCAGAGAGGACAATAATGATGAAACGTATCAGTAAAGCCGTGCAGCGAAAATCATTATTCATGGCTACAAATAAAGAATCTCCACCTCACGAGTGACTGTTCCCTGATTTCCGATATGAATGACAGGATGGCGTGAAGTCAGCTGAACCCCAAATTGGTTTCTCATGCATGTGGATTTTTAGTTGACCTAAAATTTACCAATTTTCCTGCTGGATTGCACTGAACATGTCAGTGATGTTTGACAGAACAGAAGCGATTGTAAAGAGGTGATAATGCACTGGGGAAAGAAATTAAATGAATGGAAGCGAGAGCACGTCAACAGTTGAGTTACTGACATCGTAAATGAATGGAGGCGCAGCCATTGTACATGTGATGTGTCTGAATGGTTCCATGACTCTGGGGGCTTTGAAAGGCTACAGCATACAGGAGATTCATATTATCCTGCAGAATGAGGGAGCAGGACCTGAACAAAAAACATCCTTGCTCTAGGTATCTAACAGTTCATATTTACACCCTATCAAAGCTGTTGCCAAGCAACGAAATCATATGAAGTAAACTAATAATGATTCAGTATGTACTTAACGATACACTATATGTGCGGTGTATGTGCACACATGTCCGCTCCTCATGTATGTGTTTGCATGTGTTTCAATACGCTGCAGTGGGCCGTATATGTGTGATACTGAGTGGAGCCAAGGACGGCTGCTCTGGGAATACAGTGTTATTGTTGTAGAAGCGCACTGAGACAGTCTTCTGGGAAGAGCAGATGGGCTTTTCATGTAGAAAAAAATCATGACATCTCTACAAAGTAGGCCTGATATTTCCTGGACCAGGACACTCGCCCAGTCTCTTATTTTTGTATTACTGTATATCTCTAGCGCTGTTATGTGACTTTTGCCCCAACTGTGTCTCTCCTCATATCTTTCTTTATTTCTTTATCTTTAGTGCCTCTCATCTAACATAACACTATATTAAGCAGACACAAATCAAAATAAGTGCAGACAAATGTGCTGGAGATGTGCCGCATCTCCAAAGCATCAAAGAAGTTTTTTTTAAAAAGGAACTGTATTTGTATTTGAAACTATACCAACAAATTCTACACTTCTGCCATTTGTAAGGGCAACACATTCCAATAAACTAAAACACTGTGCCGGTAATTTTCTTGAGAAATACAAATCTAGTGACCAAGTTTTATCATGTATAAATTGTTGTTATGCTGTGTTATACAACTGTTTTTTCATTTCACATGGGCAGTTTGAATTATTCTAGCACATTCGCTGGTGCCTTAGGGGTTTCTCTACGGAAACAGTATATGACAGCTGAAAAGAACTATCCTGTTAATCTGTGTCTCTGTGTCAAATGCAGCTACCAGGTCCTGTATGCTCGCATTGCTTGGCAGGAAACCACTTTCACAGTAATCTGTTCAGTAACAGACTCTGCAGTGCAAAGCCACACTGGGCCACTTGTTAATTTCCTTAATTAAACAAGGTGCTGTCTGATGCAGAGTGTGTGATTGGGAGCCATACCGTGTGTTTAAAGCCTCAGGTATATATCAAGATTTTGGGAGCCTGTCGGTGTTCAGAATCCCTCCTCTCGTCCTTCCTTCTGCCTAAGGACAAATGAGAAAGGCCCAAAATGGTTGACCATTTGGTTTTCCCTTTACTACAACACAACACAAAAAAATATAGCAAAAAAAGAAAGTTCTGATACATAAATCACTGTAGTGTAGCTCACACCAAACCTTGTCTTACTGAATTAATACAGTAGATGTTATGGATTGCTTTGAGCAGTGGGATGATTAAACTACCTCACTTGAGCACCTTTTGTAGTAACTAGTATTGTCAATTAAATACATAACTAAACTAACTAAATACCATTTCTTCCTTAATTTCTCATGTACACACATGCATAATTACACTGTACAACATTGGAGACAATGATGCACATGCAGGCCTGTCTATGTGTTGGACATGTTGCTTTGTGCACATATTGATTCTTGTTGCAATGAAGGAGATTTGCATATCAGGAAACATATTCACACAGCCCCCTGAAAATGTGCCCTCCTAGCGCATTGCTTGCTCAACAATGTCCAGGACATAAACTTTCCATGGAAGCCCTTAATGCTCTGCACATCTCGTCCTCTTCTGACTCAACGTTTGTGGTGTCATGTGACTTATACTTCAAGCTCTTCTTGCCCTCTAGTATCTTAAGCTCCAGGACTTTTGTACTCCTTTAATCCCGTCACAGTTGAGATTCTTGAGTGAAAATCCTTGTGCAGGTGTAACTAGTTAGCGGGGGCACTATGGCAAAAAAAACAAAAACAAAACAAACAAACATATCATATATGACTTCTCCATATCTCCATAATATCTCATATCTGCCTCCTGATATCTACCAATGCTCTACACTCACAGTCTGTCAGTCACAGGCTTTGGCAAGCAGAAGGGTCTTGGCTTTTCATGTAAGCCACCTGAACATCTATATAATGATTTCCAATAAGCCTATTGTATTGGTGACACGTCTGGCACTGTGCTTTGTAACCTCCATAAGCCACATGTAAGTGGATTACTCAACTGGCATAGAGCTCCCTTTAATACCCTGCAGAGAAATTACTCATTCACTACCGCAAGCATAGCCAAATTCAGCAGAATGGATGAATAATGTTGCTTTTTTTTTTTTACTTTTGTACCTGTGTAGAGAAAATGATTACATTAACGTTAACATTAGCACACACCATGCCAGGCACCCAAAACCGATATATATACAGTATATACAGCTCTGGAAAAAATTACCACTGCAAAATTATCAGTTACTATTTATAGGTATGTGTTTGAGTAAAATTAACTTTGGAAAATTTGGAGTGGTCTC
>JAVQJF010056152.1:0-21647 GCA_036023855.1 Gadopsis marmoratus
GCTGGCCTCCACCGGGGGCAACTCGGGGTTCAGTGTCTTGCCCAGGGACACTTCGACATGCGGACAGCAGGAGCTGGGATCGAACCACCAACCCTGGGGTTAATGGACGACCGCACTACCTCAGCCACAGCCAGGTTGGATATATAAGGATTTTAACTGCAAACCAAAGAGTGGAATTCAAAATTAGGATAAATGATAATGATGATGGTAATGATGTTGATGATGACAGTTAATTAAAGTGGTTGTAAAAGATTTCTTGTTGCATGTAACACATTACTCATCTACCATCAATGTGATTACACGTTACTCTCCTCCCTTTTAAAGACCCTATTTCTTCTCTCCTTTCTCTCTTTCACCTGTTCTGATGTTGAAGATGGGAGATCTTCTTCAAGGCCACCGCAGTCTCCAGATATAAAAACTCTGCATTTTCAGTGCTATGTTAATTACTTTTTCTGCTCAGCAATGATGCAGGGTACCTTCATACACATAATACACAGCCATGCTGGTAGTTACTGCAAGGGCGTCACTTTATTTATAGCCGGGCAACAGTGATTGTGTCATACTTTGAGCAGAAACCTGGTCTATGTTTAGATAAGTCCCACTTACAGTAACTTTAAAATGAGCTAATTAGACTTAATTGATAGTGGCTGGCTTGACATGTATACATAGTTGGCTTCCTTTCTATGAAAAGGGGTTAAGAGGTGATGGAGTAGTAGCCATGGCAGTGGTGTCTGTGAATGTTGTCATGTTAGAGAATGATCTCAGGCTTAGTTATACTGCATGAGGGTAAATCAAAGGGAACCAGTAACCAAAAGACGCTGCTATTGCAGGAACCTATTCTCTGAACTAACAGGTGTAGGAGTGCAAGCTCAATTTTGTTAATTGCAACAGATGCTTCTCAATTTTCCTCTCTTGCCTCCATCTTCACATTCAAGATTTAAGAGGTTTATTGTCATGTACACAGCGGAAACAGCGGTTACACGGAGTAATGAAATTCTTACTTTGCAAGTTCCCTTCACACAACTGAACACAACATTCACATGTTCTTCTCTTTCCTCACTCTTTTACTTCAAGATCAAAAGGCAATGTATCTTTTATTTAAAGATAGCCTTGAGTACTCTAAAACTGGATAATTGGAAAGAGGATGAATCATCATAGAATGATTGGGTTGGGTTATTGTATGGTATAAACATACACACATCATTTTTAGTCACATTTGTATGTACTTTATGTTTTTCTTATCAACAGAATCTTTGTTGTTAACAGTGAATTTATCCTTTGTTTTTGCATGCCACGATTACAACGTTCACATAATCATAACGTAGACTCTTATTTTGAAGAAACGAACTCTCCGCAGCGCCTGAAGACACGCCTCTATTATGACGCGTGCGGAAGTAACTTCCCTGACTTTCCCCACATGGTGAAAATGGCTGCGAATGGGGAAAAACAACAGGGCCACAGACCCGGCGTATACAAACAGAAAAATAAAGGCCACAAACATGGCAAGCACCGGACGAAAGGTGAAATTGAGAGAGAAAACAAAGGTAAGCCGTGTTCAGTTATGGAGTGTTATTTAACAAATGGTGTTAGCTGTGTTGTGTTAGCATGTGGCTCTGGTCACGGCTCTGCAAACACACGTGTTAGGTTTCCCAGTGAATTTAGGGGTGGCATCAGTTCAGTGGATAATACATGACAATCGAGTCATGTTACACATTTCTTTGGCGTTGGTAGCTAAACTGGTGATGTACATCTTTCTCCAGTTGACCTATGACCTTTGTAAAGCACGAGGGAACCAATCAGGGCTCCTAGATGTCCCAGGAGCGAAAGAGCAGTTGTCAAAATGTTTATTGGCGTTTTTCATACCCCAACTTTATATGCATGTGCTTTAGCATTGCATCTAACCAATACTTCCATGTAATTTCATGTGATACTGTTATAAAACAAACTTGCACATATTCAGTTATGAAGTTATAGCTCAAAGGGATTTTTGACATAAAGGGGTTTGCGTTACATGCTGGAAATAGAAGCATGGGCATTATTTCAGTCTACAGATCTTATGTACAGAGGATCACATTGGACCGAGAGTCTGAAGTGATATCTCTATGCACAGAATCTGAACTAATGTCCATGCGTCTATAAATCCCTAAATTACTAATTTACACAAGATTATTGTGTCAAATAGATGTGATATATATATAAATAGAACGGTCCGCCTTTTAAGATTTTGATGTTACTAGGTAAGAGAGTTGTTGATAGAACTCTGGTCATTTTTGAGGTCATACATTTTGCCAATACTTTGCATTCATGGAAATTTCGAAGAGACAAAGTAATGTGGTCACTGTACACTGTAATGCAATCCACTACTTCGACAACGAAACAAACCATGGCTTCAGAAATCATTGAATCGATACTTCCTTCTTTAGGAATCTAAGAAAAAGAATTTACTTTATGTGCTTCACAAAGTAAAGGCAGTCTTTGTTGCAGGGCTGTTGGATTGGATTGACCTGAAACCTACAGATGTTTCTGATATATTGTCCACCCAATTTATGTTATCAAGCAGCACAGCTATTGTAGACGTCAATCTTAACTTCAATAGCCTACACAAAGCCATGTGCACATCATGTTCGCACACTGCTCATAATCTAGACTTATTGACAACTTATAGTTACATTGTATGTTTTACCTCAAGGACATCAATCAAACCCAACAGCAGTTCAGATATTGAATTATAAATCCTGGTTCTGTTTGTTATGAGTTTGCAGTGGCTGTCTTACAACACAGTTGTAAACTATACTGGGAATGCAAATGGTACTATATTAAATGGCTTCATACATTAATAATGTGGCAGAAAGCACAGCACAAAGCAGACTTATGGAGCTATTAGTTGCAATTTTCCACAATTTACAACATCCATATATGGATATGTACTCTGATGAGTTGAGACATTCTTTTGCAATTTGTGTTTTATAGAGTGCAAATACTATGAAGCATCCAAATCAGCCTTTGAAAGTGTGTTTCACTTAATAAATCCTGTCTCTCAGGGAGAGTGTCAGTGACGGCCCTTACCAAGAAACAGAGGAAGGAGCAGAAGAAGATGGACAGAAGGCACAAAGCCGACCAGCTTCGCAGGAATAAGAAAGACATGGTATTTTTTTTTTTTATTCCACATAAAGAACGTTCTTTGAATTCCTGGTCGGTCCTGCAGAGTTTCCATGTCTCTTGTCTTTTTAGGTCCTGACAGAAAAGCGACGTCTAGGCACCAGGGACGGTCCTCCTCATTTGGTCGCGGTGGTGTCCCTCCATGCTGCAGTCGATGCTGGTGCTGTTACCAAACTGCTACGCAGGGAGGGTGCGGGGGGTATCGTACATCAGGAGCGAGGTGTCAGTGGCATCAGTGACAGTTTTGGGATGATTCTTCCTCGTTTTAAACAAAGGTTCACCTTTCTAAACCACAGCACGGGTAAGTATGGCGTGATATAGAACAGTTGTTTCTTAAAAAAAAAAACCTCAACGGACACATGTTTGAGGTAAATGCAGTTATTCTTGCATGAACAATGTTGCAGACCTCAGTGATGTGACGAAAACCTGTTTTGTAATTAATGTATTAGTTTTTCAAATAAAATAAAAACAAAACAACACACACAAATGCTTAAACGCTTGGAACACATGGAATTACACAACACCAAGGCATGGTGATATGTCATTCAGCAAATAAAAGATTACTTAATCTTAGTAATTTATGTTAGTCTGTTGAGTTCACAAATATGTACAGTCACACAGGCAATTTTACACGAGTGACATGATAGAATATGTGTAAGCCCAGTGCAGAAACTTTGGACAGTAAGGCAGACAGTCTCTGCCAGCTGTGTTTTACATTTAATACATAGTTTGGGTATATTATATATGGGTATTGATTCAATTAAATGGTAGACATGTATTTATAGATTGTACTGTTACATGCCTTTTGTTTTACTATTTTGTCTTTATTATAAGCATGTTGCCCCATTCTGAAGCTTCTTTACTGGTTTCTTTGAACAGCTGAAATGCACTCCCTGCTGGATGTGGCAAAGGTAGCAGACAGCCTTGTATTTCTGCTGGACTCCACTGAAGGTTGGGACAGCTATGGAGACTACTGTCTCTCCTGCCTCTTTGCCCAGGGCCTCCCTAGCCATGGTGGGTACAAAGCTGAACACACTGCTGGAGCGTTTAGACTCCTCCATTGACATGGGCATAGACTGCTGTATGCAGTAGATTTTAGAGGCGCTTTCTTTTCTGGTGTACATTTTGTAAAGCTCTTGTCTCTCTCTCTCTCCCTAAATTCACCCCATGTAGCACTGGTGTGTCAGGGTGTGTCTGATCTTCCTGTGAAGAAGAGGGTTGAGTCCAGGAGAGCTCTGTCAAAGATCACCGAGATCCGTTTTCCTGACGCCCGTCTCTTCCCTCTGGATTCGGAGCAGGATGCCACTCTACTTCTCAGACACCTGGCCACTCAGAGACAGAGAAAGCTAGGCTTCCGCTCCAGACGTTCCCATCTTTTGGCTCAACATGTCACTTTTATGCCCAACAGCCCTGCTGGGGGGTCAGGTGGTGCATCCACAGGCCTCGGCACCCTCTGTGTCTCTGGGTATGTCCGTGGCCGTCCTCTACGGGTTGACAGACTGGTGCACATCAGTGGGCATGGAGACTTTCAGCTCAGTCAGATTGATGCTTCATCAGACCCTCTTCCCCTCATCTTAACAACAGCCAGACCAGGAAAGCCCGGCAAGAGTGGAGACATTGACATGCTGGTAGGTGTTTTTGGACTTAAAGTTATTGCTTAGATTTTACTGATCAAATTTCTTAAAATGCAAAAGTTTCTGTTTTTTTAGAAATGCAATTCTCACATGTATTAATTTGTTTATTATTATTTAAAACTTAGTTGCATAATCTATCATGACAAATGTGTGTTAGTGAATATATGTCAACAATAACAAAATATAGCTTGTTTAAACCTGAAAGCACTGTAACTGACTCCAGTTTACGACTCTGCTGTTCAGCTTCAACAGAGATTTCTTCAAATTCACAAATTAAAACTGGGCTGCACAACAACCTCTGAAATGTATTTTAGGATGGAATGTAAAACTCTACTTATCATTTTTAAAAACAGCAATGTAAATGTCACACAATTTGAGTGTTAAAAGTGGGCGGAATTTCCCATTTACCTCCGTCACCGGTTTCCCACAGGATGGAGGTGAAGACGAGGCTGCAGTGCGGGTGCTCATGAAAGCAGATCCATCCAGCAGGGAGAGTCTGCAGGCAGAGGCTGAGGTGGACCCCATGGACGGAGAGCAGACGTGGCCGACAGAAACGGAGCTGCTGGAAGCTGAAGGTGCAGAGACAGAATTTACACATAATAGCATTTGTGAGATGATACATTTGGTAAGATGATGATAAAGATGTTGTTCAGTTTAGGGGTTGATTGACATTTTTTCAGGGTTCGTACAAAGTTTTATTACACTGCTTGAAAAATGCTTCCATTTTGAACATAATTTGGTGTTTCATCTTCTACACAATCGCTCATTTCAACCAAAAATCTTTTAATATTTGAAATGAAACTTCCTATCATATTTGTTTGTTGTCTCCTTGGATTTATAGTAACAGTGACAATTTAGTTAGTAAGTGATGACAACGGCTTCAAGAGTCTGGAAGTTTTTGATTTAGGTACCTTGAAAAGTGCTTTAATTTTACTCTTAAAAAGCTGTGCGAACCCTAGATTTTATATTACACCATGAAGTGACAGCTTGAAGTAAGTTTGATGGTTTCTTGATGTTTGCTAAACAGATTTGATGGATAAACACGACCTGCGAGTTACAGAAAAAAACGTGTACATAGCGATGTCGCCTTTACTCAGCTCAAAGCAAAGTGAAACTGTACACAGCGGTATTTTAATCGCCTACAATCACCAACTTAAAATCATGTCTACTTGTGTACTAAAATACCTGTCTTACATATGGTTATTTTTGTTTCAAATTGGCTAAATACAATTAAATCTGACTCGAAATGTTTCGTTGATATTTCTCTGTTTAGAGGCCAGGAAGAGCAAACGTGTGATGAAGGTCCCTAAAGGAACATCGGACTACCAGGCCGCGTGGATTGTTGATGAAGACGAGGACGAGAATGGCGAGCTGGATGAAGAGAGCAGCGATGACGATGATGACGACATGTTGGACGAGGCCATGTGTGGAGAAGATGAGGAGAATAACTCTCAGGTACATGTTGAAAGTGCATTTTGTTAAGACTTTATTACAGACAGTGGAGAGATTACCTGGTCATACTCAAATGGGGGGGCGGGGTTGGCACCTTAACCTCTAAACCAGGTGCACACATGACAAAAGGAAACATAGTACAGATTATCGGCCATTTTCTTTGGCAGACTGTATATCTCTATAGTTTGACAACAAGCACTTCTTGCTTGAGAGCAACAGCTGAATGGCGGCATGTGAGATCAGACCGAATGTGAAGTGAATGAAAAAGGCAGTATGATTGTTCAGAGTTTCAAGGGGGAAAAAAATAACAAGATGCAGACATTAGGTTGCACACAATGAGGTGAAGATGTTTTAGCCTGAAACAAAAATTTTCACTAAATGTACAAAGATGACAAAGCGAAAATGCTGTTTGTGGTGAATAAACACAACACAGTATAATGGTCAGATAGGTTTGAATAAAGTGAGGTGAAAATTGTTCAGTCTAGGGCATCAACTAACTTAAAATCTATGAGTTAATTGATTAGTCCATAAATGTAAGGACAAATGTCCACTGCAAGTTCGCAGATTCACAGAATTGTTGATTCTCTCTAAACAAGTAAAGAAAACAACCTGACAGGGATTTAAAGAAAATGCTCAAACTCTCGCCTTGTAGAAGCTGCACTCTACAAATGTTTGGCATTATAATTTGAGAAATTACTTAAATTTTACCCAATTATTAAAATATTGTTAAATAATTTTCAATACTTTAAAAAAAGATTTTCTCAATTGATTTATCAGTTAATGGCCTGAGCACACCTTTTTAGGGTTAGTTTGGTCAGCTGCTTCATGTTGTCATGGCAACAGTGTGGCTGCAGTCAGCCGGTGTGGTCGTATGGCGGAAGATGAGGACAGTAATCTGTGGCACAACTATGAGGTCTGTGTGTGGAGAGTGTCAGCGGTTCCGGGGCTGGAGCGCTGCATACGTGACCCACAGTAAGTGCACCTCGTAACGGAGATGCACGGTTTGTTTTCTCAGTGTCTGTCTCTGGCCTGTAGTGCCAGGCTGCTCACCGCAACAATAGTGTTTGGAGCAGGAGTCCCGAGAGAAGCCTCCTGTCTTCCTGTCCTGTGAACAGAACTTCCTGTCTGGACGGAGGGAGGGGCTGACCATTTATTTATTTCCAGCTCATGCTTGAAAAGAAGTCGGAAACTCTCCTTATGCAATGGGTTCATTACGATCTGTAATTGTTATTAGCATGTGTTTGATGTCAAGGTTAGCGCACAGGAATATGTATTTAGAGGAGGGTAACAATAGGGAAAAGGGTACTTCAAATGATAATGATTGTTATTATTGCAGCCGGGAAGTTGGAAAGGTTGTGAATCAACCCCATGCTGAGTGCTTTCCCCTCATGTGTCTGGCTCTGCCTGTAATTTGCCAGGTGAGGAAGCACTGTAAATCATGTCGTCTTTGATGGTGCATTTCCCCGTACAAATATATTGGACATGGAACTTGAATATCTAGATGTTGTAAGAGTGACTGTCTGGAAAGACTGGAAACAGACATTTGGAGACGCACACTGGGAACAGCACAAAATGTAAATGTATGCAAACCAGGGATTCCCAGGCATAGTTTGAATTCAGGCAACTCCTTATCACATTTGACTGCTTTTGATATCTTCACTTATCAACTTGTACAAGGATCTAGGTATGTTTATGTACTCAGAATCAGTGGCATTCTCTGTTTAGGCCTCCAATATCAACAGGGCTCAGGGCTACTGTACGAGAAAATTATACTGTATACTCTGTACTCAGGAGCCAGGTTCAAGCTGTGCCTCAGAAGAAGAGGAGGAGGAGGAGGAGGAAGAAGAGGTGTGCTCCACAGAGCGAGCTGGAGCAGATCAGCGGTACGATGAGCATGTGGATGAAGCTGTAGAAGAAGCAGGCCTAAAACGCTACCGTGAGGCTCGAGCCAATGAAATGTTTCCTGATGAGGTGGACACACCCCTCGACGTGGCAGCTAGAATCAGGTCAGTTCTGCTTGTTTTTATGTAGGATGTGGAATAAATATGCAAGTATTTGGAATTTAGGTTGGTAGGAAAAAATATCTGGAGATAATGTTCTTTATACAGTTTGATGATTTCCTCATTTGTCCCCCCGTTGGTGTTCTCTGTCTAGATTCCAGCGATACAGAGGCCTAAAAAGTTTCCGCTCCTCGCCCTGGGACCCCATGGAGAACTTGCCCCTCAACTACTCGCGCATCTTCCAGTTCCAGAGCTTTGAACGCACTCGCCACCGCATACTGGCCGAGGCTGCAGCTGAGGAAGAGGGAGCCATGGTAAAAAAGAAAAAGAAGTGACTGTCTTAATTTGTAAATACACTTTTGTTAGATCTTAGCTTTGTGGCTTCACTGACTCTGCTGCCCCTTCTGTTTCAGGCGGGTTGGTATGTTACGCTGCACATCATTGATGTGCCTTTTTCTGTGATGGAGAGTGTCCAGTCAGGCAGACCTCTGATGTTGGTGTCTCTCTTGCCCCATGAACAGAAGGTATGATCCACAGTTTTGACATCCGAGAGCCTGAATTTATAACTCTTCGTTTACAAGTCACACTGACTGCCCTATTATTGTTATTGACTTTTCTGGCCTCATCATTTTTTCTTCTGTGCACAGATGTCAGTGATGCACCTCTTGATGAGGAGACACCCCAGCAATACAGAGCCGATCAAATCTAAAGAGGAACTGGTGTTCCACTGTGGATTTCGGAGGTTTCGGGCCTCTCCTATCTTCTCTCAGCACACCTCAGGTAGAACACCTGGTAGTCGACCAAACATGCCCCTAAGCATACCCCTAATTCAACCTCAATGAAACAATAAAATAAAAAAATACATCCTACAAGAACTGAGAGCTATAAATTAATGATGCTTTTATTCAAAGCAGCGTGCAGTCAGGTAGAAGGCATTGGGTTCTGTGTCTTGCTTGAGTTTTCTGGTTATGGGATCGTGTCCTTATGTAGAAGCAGTTATTTGTCTTTAGGTATCATTATGGATTTGCTGTTACTTCTATTAAAAAAAATTGACAGAACGATTGTAGAAGCAAGCGGTCTGAAACTGACGTAGCTGCTGGATAAGCAGTAAATTAATTATTGAGTGATCAAGTTGGCTCTGCTCTTCTCTAGCTGATAAGCATAAGATGGAGCGCTTCCTCAGGCCAGACGCCCCCACCGTGGTGTCAGTGTACGCTCCCATCACCTTCCCCCCTGCGGGAGTCCTGCTCTTCAAACAAAGGAATGATGGTGAGATGAGTGGTCTGGTTGCCTCGACTTTAAACTTTTGACAATTCATGCTGCTGTCTGTTAAATCCTCTGAATGGGTATTTGAGCTTCTGTTGTGTTACTGTGTCTTTCTAGGCATCCAGGACCTGGTGGCTACAGGCAGTCTGCTCAGCTGTGACCCTCAGCGCGTTACGCTGAAGAGGATAGTACTGAGCGGACACCCGTTCAAAATTAACCGGCGCTCTGCTGTGGTCCGTTACATGTTCTTTAACAGGGGTGAGAGGATGTTCTCATACTTCTTGCTATTCACTACAGAACATTACATAATCTTTGACCTCTCTGCGGCTTTAAGCTTCATGGTTTACTGTTGCTTTGTTTCTTTCTGTTACAGACGATATCATGTGGTTCAAGCCAGTGGAGCTGCGGACAAAGTGGGGTCGGAGAGGCCACATCAAGGAGGCTTTAGGTGAGAACATGTTTAAAAAAAAAAAATATATATATATATATATATTAAAAAAAACTCAGTGTCAGCAGCTTCTTTAAGCAACGTCTGATTGTCATCTTTTTTTTGTCTTTTCAGGAACTCATGGTCACATGAAGTGTGTATTTGATAACCAACTGCGCTCTCAAGACACTGTCATGATGAACTTGTACAAGAGAGTGTATCCTCGCTGGACATATGACCCTTATGTGCCCTTGCCTTTACCCTGGGTCAAGAGAGAGGGCACTGTGGACATGGACGACTTGGACATGGAATAGTGGAGGGACAACTTGGCAATGCAAGACAGACACAGGACATGTATCAGACATAAACACATCAGCGTGATCACATGACATTTTCAAAAAGTGTAATGTGTATTCAATAAAACTATTTTGATCCAAAGTATCTCCTGTTTAATTGCTGTTGATCTTGAGCCATCTTCTTCCATTTTGCTGTGAAGACTCCCTAACGTGCTGAGTCTGTTTTGGCCACTAGATGGCAGTGATGAATTAGTATTCATAAAGCTTCCTCATTACTTTGTTGAGCAACTCTAAACTTTTCAATGGATCCAAAAATATTTGTGTGACTACCACTGAACAAATAGCTGTGTATGTGTTAAACACAGCAAATGGCATAATACCTGTTACATTAATCATGTATCAAGCGCATTACGCTGGCAACACTGAAGTCATGCAGAGAGGGTTCAAGTCTGCAGCCACATTAAAATGTACTAACTGACAATCAAATAGATAATGTTTGAGATATTTGAGAAAGTAATTATGGAAAAAGAACTCCCAAGTTGTACTTTTAAACAAAATTCCTTGTCCATAATATCTCCGTGACAAATAGCGGCTGTCGGGTACATTTATTTGTATCATTTGTTTATCACAAAGTGGACAAAAACAGAGGTTACCAAGACCTAATTAATCAACAGTCTGAATGAATTTAATACCATATGAAACTCAAATTACATGACTTCTTAAACCTTTTGTGCTATTTTAAGCTACATGGCATCAACATATCAGTGTGAGGGCAAAAGAGCAAATAACAGCATTAAAAACAATAATTCTCCAAACACACTCTTGCAACACATCCCTGTACCCTGTTCTCAATTCACAAGTGGTGTGCCTAAAATTGTATGAATGTCTGTCTATATTACTTTGCTTACTACCAGCAGGGGATAAACACACACACAGCGCTCGCCATGGTGGTCTTGCCCTGACCTGAAGCCTCCTTTTTAACTCTAGTCAACACACACACACACACACTGAGACCATGACCTCTCTGTTGCTATCAAACTAAAGCCGAAATGCGCTACAGTTTTGTGTCCCTTCCTTCCCTCCATGCTTTATTGCTTAGGAAAACACTGATTTATGAATTGCAATATTTATCATAAAACCGAGCTCTTGCATGCTTGCAGCAACATGATTCATCCTCGGGGCTGTGTTGGGACCGCACCACAGAGGCATGCCAATATGTCTGGGAAACCAGAAGGTGAAGACTTTGGGATGGAGGGGAGAACATGATCCAAGGAACGAAGGGGAGCAAAAGTTCACTGTGTGCATTTTTATTTGATTACTGTGGAAAACATTGGAAGAGAAAAGATAATACAATTGAGAAAGACTAATGTCTCTATTGCCCATGGGGGGGGGGCAAGCTGGGAGTTTTTTGGTAACACTCAATTTATTTCCCACTACTATTTTTTTTTGCATGGATTAAGGCAAGGGCACAGTAACAGTGATGTGTTGAACACATCTTGTTAAGGATGAGGGGAGGGGTGTTGTGTGTTCTGCTGGCCACCACCAGTTCACGGTGAGGGGAGGGGGAATTCAATACCCCCTTGATGGAGAATGCTCTTAAAGTAACACTGAGTTTAGATGTGAACACTACATTTTTCCCTGACACTATCAATTTGAAACAGATAAACATTTAGCTGTTTGGGGACCAACTCCGACGTGGTAAAGCAGAATCCAACCCATAAGTGAAGTGTGTGTTTGGCACCGACCACTGTTAGAAGACATGAACGCTGGTGACTTAGTGCTGTTTGGATCAGGAATGTCTTGTGGTTCCCAATTCACTGCCACCACACTTTGCTGGCTCCCACTGAAGATATAATGGGTGAGAGATTTTTCCGTTGGATGTGGATAAAGAAACGGAAGGAGAGAAAAGGGGCAGTGAGGGAGTGAGAGATAAGGGACGAGCCAGTTGATGAGCATCATGAATATAACCAGAAGTGGTGGGAGGATGCAGTCGAAGGAATGCAGAAAGGGGGATGCATAGAATTTGGAAATTAAAATAAAAGGTTAGTGGGTGAGCGAGAGAGACCGAGTGAAATGGAGGAGTGTGAGAGTCTGAGGCGATGTGGGCGAGGGAGTAGGAGAGCAAGAGTGGCTGGCGTTTATGGATTGCAGATGTGGCGCTATGGGGTTTTGGCAGGGGCTGTGCGCGCCTGAATCCTGCACCGGCTGGGTGGCACTGGGGTGAGAGGGAGGTCACTGCACCGCAGCACATAGCCCATAAAACACTGAGAGTAGTGAGGGAGAGGAGAGAGAGAATAGGCCTCAAATACAGACTAAGCCAGGACTGCAGGGCAGTGGGGGTGAGCACTTTGGGTTCAAGCACGCACAGGCATACCCAAACATCCTGTATGTGTTGAGTCAGGCTACCAATAAAGCCATAGGTTAATGCATAACAGTTAGCATGAAATGGAGAGCTGATAAGCTTATCTCAAATTTAGGATGAGCCCACTGTTGACACCTCTCCTCCCCCAGCCACGAAAGATCACACAGTCTTCACTGTTAAAAGAAAATTTTCCACCTCTGTATGCATTAATGCTGAATTTATTACAAGTACTTTTGACTAAATTGCAAAAGAGAAGCCAGCCAGCCAATGTGCACAGGGAAGGTATTCATCTTGTGTCTGTTCTCTTAGGTTCATCCTCCCACTTGCCTGTAAATTCTGCCATTTTTCTTTCCTTCCTCATCGTGCCACATTTTCCCTGAGAAGCAGATTGTGGAATAAAGTTACCAGACTTGGTAAAAAACTCAATGCTCTTCTGAGGAAATCACCCATTTGATACCAAGTGCAACTGCAATGTTCTGATGTGGTAGGATGAACAGTTCACTTCAGCAATCTGCAGTTAAGAGGAAAATAGTGTTTGACTGTTGATTGTTGCTGACACCCTCTGAGCACAAAGGGAAAGAGTCGATGTAGACCTGCTCTGAACGAGTGCCCTGAGATAACTTTGTTATGATATGGCGCTATATAAATAAAACTAAATTGAATTAAATTGAATTGAATTAGGCAACCTTCTGCTTATATCACAATTCTTATTGGTATTTAAGGTACCAATAACGCGGGATCATTTTTAAATGATATACTGTACATTAAGATCCGCAATATGTAATTATGTACACACTGAAAATGATGATCTCTTTGGGATTTTTTTATACGTCAGTACATTTTACTGCAAATTAGCCTTTACCTTGTCTTTAAAATTCTAAATTCAGAACACCTGTTGGTGAGGGGGTGAAGTTTAGACCTGCACCATATGCTAGATTCTGCAGTTTTGACACCACATGCAAGCAATGAGTGGTACAACTACGTATTTTCTTCTGAATGCTGGGCCCACCAAGGTCTCACTGCTCTTAGTTGAGGCCTCTGTCCTCATTTGTCCTCTGTCCCAGGATGGACCACCCGTGGCGAGGAATGAAGGCGGGTTCTGACTTTGTTGGTCTGAAGAAAAATTGGTTTGTAATGAAATAATTTGCACGACTATTGTTTATTTGTGGAATAGTTAGCTTCAGACGAGTAAAAATTTATACAGACGGTTAACATAAAAACATCAGAACGCCTGTTGGGTTCGGGTCAGGCTTGATTACAACTCTCTCAGACTCTTGGGTTCAGACAGAACTACACTCTAATTGGCATGTAGTCATAGAGGTAGTACATGTATGACACTGGCTAAACAGCTCCCCCAGTGGAGAAACTGCAGTCTACTAAATGTGAATGAGTTCCATGCGGTGCTTTGCATATAAAAAGACAGTATAATACTCTGATTGTATTTAGGTGACTAAAATAGCCTATGAATTTATGCACAATAGAAATACTTCTAAAAAATGCCATTATATCAATGTACTCAAGTTTTTTTTTTCAACCCTGAGAAACATAAATCCAAGTGACAGCACCAGTATCAAATAGTAACACAAACGTAAACAAGCTCGAGTGTTTTTGGAAACATGATGCTTTGGACTGTTTTGCCCGTAAAAACCTTTGAGGAACATCTCATGCTCACCTGTTTGTGTGGGTGCTGCCTAACAATACATTGGTATTAGGTCAGGTCTGTTTTTCTCTTTTCTTTGCGATATCCTTCCTTCCCTCTCCTGTTCCCCTTTTTCTCCCCCTTAGCCTGGTCATGACTCCCTGGTTCCTGGGGCCTGGCCAAGGCGTGCGTCCCCGGAGGAGCCAGAGAGGAGATGGAGAGAGGGGGCAGCAAGGGGGTGCAGAGACCGACTCCAAAACCACAGCTGCAGCAGCTTCTCCTTCTCCTCTCCTCTCCTTGCTCCTCTCCCCTATTGCCTTCCCTCCTTGCCTGGCACACTCCCCAGCTCTGCCATTAATCAGAGGGGAAGGGTATTTTAGTGTGTGCATGTTTGAGTGTGAAGGGGAGTGATGCTGACTGTGTGAGTGGCTAACTGAGTGTTTATGTGTATCTTTGTGTGTGCTGATAGAGAGCTGGATGGGTCGGTAGTGATGGTATGGAGACCAGGATATCTCACAACAAAGCTGGAGAGTTCACCCAGAGAACAAAAGGGGGAGGAAGGTTGACAGACATAAAGCCTGGTGAGCAGATTGCGACTGCCAGCAACTAAAGGGAAGAGGTGGTTAGATGATCTGCAGGAACAATCTGCAGTCTCTCTGATTGAGATTCTTCCATCTTTGGAGGAAGGTGCACACAAATGTGAACTAGGCACACCAAGCAAATAGTTCATGACCTGACATGAAGAAATCACATCAAGGTTCCTGTCAAGGTATACACTGCCTCTCTGCTTGCCCTCCTTCAGCCCCTGATTATCCAGGTGGGAGTGAAATCCGGAAGGAAAAAAAAAAAAATTCCAACCTGCTCTGCTCTCACCCCCCAAACGGGCCTCCCAGAGTGCTTTTCTGCTGACATCACTGCACAGAGACCTGGCAAGTCAATCTCTCCGCTGCTCTGCCATTCCCCTCTCTCTGCTTCCTGCCCTGATGATGTCACACGCCATATGGTTTTCAGCAGTATGAAGCCGGAAAAGAGATTTAGTCAGTGGAGAGGAGAAGGAGAGAAAAGGAGGAGGGCTGGAACGGGGCGCGGGTCGGACACAGAAAACAAAAGGTTCGCTCTTCCCCTTGTGTGCGCTGTGAGTGGAAGGTAGGGAGGGGAGGGGGGGGGGGGGGGGGTAGGAGGTGAAGAAAGGGGAAAGGCTGCACTGTATGAGGCTAATGAGGAGAGACCAGGGAGCAGAGACCAACGCATCGGACAACCATGTGCTGCACAGACGCCCATTGGACTGGCCTACGCACATACACAGATGTACACACACTTAAACAGAATCACTACAGTGCAAGAGTAGGCAGGGCTAAGCTACCAAGGCCATGTTAGCAACGTCTACTTTGCATGTGAACGTCTGAGAAGGACTGAGAATCAGCGTGCGGCTCTGCAGTTCCTCGGCTTCGCGACGTGTCTTAGCATCTTTCAGCTTAATGTTTTGGTTTTTCCTGCCCGCAACTTTAATGTTTTGGTTCGGTCTTACTGCGCTCATCAGCAAGAGTTATTTTGGAACGAGCAAGCAGCTGTTTTCAGCAAATAAGCTCTACAAACCACCTGTAGCCTACTCAGCCTGCTCAGCACCAAACACCAGACAGACAAAGCTGCCAACTATCTTTATGATGATGGAGACCCAACCACAGTGAAAAGGAGCGTGGATATTGGACTTATGTTCATAAACACGACTCTGCACAACTTCAATGTACAATGCTGTATTCCCCAGTTGTTTTCAGCTATTGCCTTCATCAGGGTGGTGTATTAAGAGAACCTATTGTACCTTGTTGGTTTAAAGGAATAGTTTGACGCTCATTTGCTTTCTTGCCGAGAGATAGATGAGAAGATCGACACGGCCCTCATTTCTGTAAGCTAAATGCAAAACTGGAGCCGGCAGGAGATTAGCTGGTTTTAGCATAAAGACTTGAAGCAGGGGAAAACAGCTAGCCTGGCTCTTTCCAAAGCACCTCTAAAATGTAGTAATTAGTGAGCTTTAGAGGTGTTGGTACGCAGATTTTCTAAATTCTTTGGACAGAGCCAGGCTAGCTGTTTCCTTCTGTTTCCAGTGTTTATGCTACTCTTAGCTAGTTGCCTGCTGGATGTAGCTTCATGTTTACCGTACAGACATGAAAAGAGGTGTTGATCTTGTGTTGATCAAACTCTTGGCAAGAAAGTGGAGCATATTTTCCAAAATGTAAAACCCGTTAAGATTGTATATTTTATCATTTTGTAAAACTGCTTGTATTTTTCCTTTCTATTTATTGTCATTCATTTTTCGCTTGTAAATGCACATAGCTCGTAGACTGCATACACAACAACAAACAACCTCATATACCCTTTGTGGGGGAAGAAAAAAAAGTAAAAATCAAGTATTTCTGATACGGCTCTAATCATGGCACGAAAATCGTCCATCACCAGCAGATGGGCAAACTAGAATAGTGACCAAACGCACACAACAGCTCTGCTCATTCTAATGACACGCCTTGCACGCCTGTGCTCTAAAGCTGTCGCAAAGCTGCTCATTACAATGACTTAAGAGAGGTCTGTGTGTAAATGTTGAGCCTACCATTCAATTTTTGGTGGTGAAGGGAATCTGGGGACTGGAAGGGGGTGTGTCTGGTATGGCGGGGCGGTCACAGCAAGCATCTGGAGATATGTGTGGCCATGTCCACTGGAAAGAAAGAAAGAGAGAAAGAAAGGAGAGAGGGATGATTGATGGGAATGAAAGAAGACGAGAGAGACCTTGTGTGAGTAGTTGAGAAACGTGTGGTACATTACACTCAGATGGTCTGTTTCAAGGTGTTAAGATTACTTTTAGGCTGTCCTGTCTATTGTCCAGTCTTGCTCTGTTCACGTGGCAGGCAGAAACGGAGCAATAATAAGGTGACTGCAATATTCGTCACTCCAAACCTAAATTGAAACGAGGTGGTTTTGGGCCTTTAGAAACATGGTGACCCTGCAACATATCTGCTCACAGATGTCCAAAAAAAGAATTGTTGGCTACAGTCATTCAGAGTATTCATCTCCTCATTGTGTTTCCATATCCAGCCCACAAAGCTTCTGCAAGATATATGTCACTTTTAAACCAGCAAAGCTCACACTTGGAGAAATGGTGGGAAAGGTGTGTGATTTAGAGGGTGACAGCAGACTGTTAAGGGATTTGGCTGTCCGGCCTGCCTTATCTCCAGCTCTGGTTCCTCACTGAGTGTTGGTCTTTGGAGAAGTAGACGTGCACAGACTTTGGGATGTGGCCTGTGTTTGAGGCTCAGCGCTCACTGCTCTAATTGAATCATTGCTTACAACCAGCAATTTGGAGGCCTTTTCAGTTCATTAAAGGTTCAGCATTTCAGGTTTGCTGCACACCAGAGTACGGTATGTTAAATTGTGTTTTGACAGGCTGCAGTTTACTGTCCAGTGCAGGACTCTGGGGACTGACTGATTAGTGAGATCTAGTCTGTCTGGGAAGACAACAGCTGAGATGCACAAAGAAATCAAAAATAAGCAAAAGGAGTTCCTATAGTGTCATGCTTTTTCCTTCTCTCAAATAAACGTTACATGCCACTGTTAACATATCAAAACCATTTGATTTGCTTTTAACCCCATCTGTCCTAGCTGATAACACATGAATATGTCTGGTCCTTTCAAGCAAAATGAGCCATCATTAACCCATCCTTTCGTGTTGCTATGGAGGTCCAAGCAACATGGTGTGAACGCTTGTTATTTATTGGTTAAGAAGCTTTTGCAAACTTTTCACAACCTAAACCCTTAACCCCTATGAAGTCAGAATGCCTTGTGAAATAGTTTAAAGAGTAAAACCTGGGAAAAGGTTGCTTTAAGTAAAAGGTACGTTGTTGCACTTAATCAATTATTTCCTGTTATTTATTTGTTATGAGGCTACTGTAGGTGCATAGTTACTGCCACTTATGCCAAAGCCCCCAAAGATTTCACTGATTAATTGTATTATTCTTCTGTAATGAGATATCATCACCATAATCCTGATAAAATGCATTTTGAAGCAGAAATATACAAACAAAAAAAATCAGATATCTTGAATGCAACTATTCACAGCAAATATTTCTTCATACACAAATAGTCCTGGTTGAAAATGTTCAATATATCAATATTTGATGCCAATAAGATCAAGATAAAGATCAAATGAATACAAGTAGCAGTTTTAGGCCTGGGACTTTAAATAAGTTAATAACACCACCTGCCACAATTACACTGTTTTAAAGGTGTGGAAATTTAAACAGAAAGAATCCAGCCATGTAAAAGACACAACGTACCTGAAAGCAGCACATGGCATCACTCACTATGTGTGTCCCTAGGTGGGAATAAACTATTTTGGACAATGAATCAAAACACGCTGTCACATCCTTGATACAACATGTCCATTCTCCTGCTCAGGTCTGCCTACCTCTGTCTGAGAGGTTATCAACAGTTCATCAAGGGAACATGGAAGTGAGAGACAATACCTTCCCCCACTCCACCAGGCTCCTGGGGTGGCTCGGCATCGCTTCACCTTGGACTCGGATAAGAGGAAGAGAGCCTGCATGCTTTATGAGATTGTCAGCTGCTGTTGTGATCATAACAAACATAAATAGGCCGTAGTCTGGTAAGTGTTTCACTGGATCACATCGGCTGTCTGTTAACAACCTCGGTGATGGTAAAATAATCACTTTCATCAATTTCAATCTGCGGTCTTTCAAACACCTCAGGGTGGCTATGGAAATACTTGAAGGTATAATAACAGGCAGGCCTGTCTGACATAATCCATCCATATACAGCGGATTGAAAGCTGATGACTCCTGCTAACTACAGTGTACAAAAACAATGAAAATGTACTTTTTTTAAAAAGACACTGAAGCCAATTGGCAGCAATAAACAGACTCTGCATTTTTCTGAAGCATTTTCCAAATTACTTTTATCATGAAATAATCCAGCCGGGCACACGTGGCATGGAGGGGCATTTCTTTTCTTTTGCATGAACGGATGGAGCGCAAATGATTTACAGACGGTCCTTATTTATCAGGCTGCAACACTGTTAGACTTTTTAAGTGGTTGGAAGTACTGTAACTAAGTACATTTATTCAAGTACTGTACTTTGCAACATTTCAGAGGTATTTGTAATTTATTTTATATGCCAACTTCACTACAATTCTGAGGGGAAATATTGCATTTTGTACTCTACTACTTTATATTACAGCTATAGTTACTTTCAAATGACCATATAATCAGCCTATAAAATCATATAATCAGCCTATAAAAAGATGATACATGATTATAGACTCAACAATCATTCCGTTTATAAGGCATTTAAAATTATCCCACATCCACTAACTACAACATTAAAGTACAGCCAATGATGATTAAAGCCCATGTTAATGATCTAATAATATAATATTACAACACTGGCAGGGAGGAAACTACTGAAAGAAAAAATACACTCACTCACTTCGCCTTTTGTTCTTTTATTTGTAATCGAGTATTATAGTGTGCTGCTACTTAAGCAAAACATCTGAATACTTCGTCTCGCACCGGACACTTTATTGTGAATATGAAGGACAGTCACCACTAACAGCAAAGTCACCTGGATTCATCTCACTTACCTCTAAATTTGCAAACAGGTGACCAGCGGTTTTATTCTGAGACACCCAACCGACACGCGACAGCCGCACTTGGGTTACTGCGCTGTTCACGCGGCGCTCGCTCACAGCTGAGAGACGCGGCGGCGCTCCTGACTTTTCGTTGTCAGGCTGCCGCGGAGTTCGCCGCTGGGTGTCGCTGTGCGCGTAAAGTCTCTCCGCCGGCAGGTTGCGTCCGATCGGACCCGCAACACGCAGTCTGAAGTGTCAGATGGTCTCGTTAACGCGTGAGGAATCCAGCGTATGGAAGAGGGGGGGAGGCGGCGGCGGCGGCGGCGGCGGCGGGGGGGGGGAACCGGGAGCGAGACGGGCTGTGAAAATACGCGGAAGGGACGTTCTGGAGAGAGAGAGAGCGAGAGCTGGACTCGGGAGGAACCGGCGGAGGTCCTAATGAGGGAAAGCCGAGGAGGAGAGACGACACACGGCCGGAGCACCAGACATGAGTCCGAGGTAAGACCGTGACACGGCGGGGAGGCGCGGGTCCGTGCTGACGTGTGATCACGCACCGTGTCACAATGAGCAGCTTCCAGTGGACCGCAATGATGCGTTGCTCCAGGTTTTAATTCGCCTTTTGCTCCAGATGTTCGGTACAAAGCCCGAACACCTGGACCAACATGGGCCATGTCCGGCCTAAACACAGCTGATCTGATGTACAGCGACCTCGGCTGTGTTGCAAGTCTTTTATTACTCGTCGTATATGCATCATTAAACCATCTTGTGTGTGTGTGTGTGTGTGTGGGGGGGGGGGGGGTTACAGCAAAGAGTGCAGGGGTAAAGAAATAAAGGTGCAATTTATCCATCCATGAAAATAAACCTTTCAAGTTTAAGTGAAGGTCAAATAGACCAGAAGGCCCTTTATGTTTCGCGTGTTGCCAGTTATTCAGGGGACATTTATCCGCCCATTTGCAACATTGAGTCAGTAACTCTGCCCACCTCAGCCTCCATGTGCAGGTGATGGGTGAAGGGGATTTTATTTGAAAGTCACACACAGCAGGTGCTTCACCCGGACTGGGATGTGTCTGTCAGACCTCCTTTTTAAGTTTGCATCTAGCCAACTGTGCTCCTCCTGCAGGGCAGAACCTCGCCTCTCCGCTTCACTCGTGTCGCAGAAACGCCAGCAGCTGTGAACGCGTCTCTCGACATACACAACACGAAATCAAACCAAATGTCGGTGACGCGAGAAAAGCTCGCGTTTCCATCGTTAGAAACTCTCCAAAGTTTCAGGTCGCGAACGTGCTGCGCGTTCACAGCAGCCGCCTGTCGCTTTAAGACGATGCGTCGAGAAGTTCATGCCGGGGTCACATGAAGTTCCTGCCCTCGACTTTACCTTGTAGGTTTATTATAGGCTGACATCACGCGGGGCGCTGAAACACTTCAGGCGCACAGAGGCTCCGTTATCGTCCCGGTGCTCCGGCTCCAAAATAGCGAAGGAAATTACTAGAGGGAAAAAAAATAAAAAAATAAATAAAAAATAGGAGGAAACTGATGCTGGTCTAAGCACGTATTTTTTTTCTTTTTCCTCTCTTCTTTCTTTATAGGAGGGGATGAGAAGAAGGGGAGGGGAGGGGCAGAGGGAAGAGGGAGAGTGAGGGAAGTGGGTGGGAGGACGGACCTAAGGAGCGGCAAGAAATTCATATCAATTAATAATCATAAGAGAGAGAGAGAGAGAGAGAGAGAGAGAGAGAGAGAGAGAGAGAGAGAGAGAGAAAAAGTGAAACAAATGGACAGAAG
>JAVQJF010056155.1:0-16948 GCA_036023855.1 Gadopsis marmoratus
CTATGCGTCAGAAAATCCTTGACATTGTCTATCCCATCTATATCAATAAGGGTATTCTAAAATATGAGACACTACTCATTATACTCAGTAACAACAATTGGACCGTTTGGTCTTTTAATAGTCAATCATGATACACATATGCAGAGAACAGCTCAAACACACACATAGAGACACAATTCAACAGCAGGATCAAACTACAACCTCTCACGGCTCTAAAACAGTTTCAACGAAAAAGAATGTTAAAACCTTGATGAAGGTGGAATTTACTGCATTCGTTTCAGCAAGTTACTGTAATTAATACCTAATAAACATAATTAAAGAGTGTATGATGGGAAAAGCCTTTGAGCACACATGCATTTGTAATAACTGATTGATTTATAACACAGATAACACTACTCTATACAAACATATGATATCATTTATTATAGAGCAGAGGTTCTCAACCTATTTGACCGATTTAAAAATAAGCAATGTTTAAATTTTGCCTATTGTCACAAGTTGCATAATATGTCTACAGGATGTGAGCAGCTCAACTAAAGACTGCCTTAAAAAATAAACCCAGATTATAGAATAAAGAAAAATGTTTACACTACATAGAAAACCTCAAATAATAGCCTCAAACTGTAGGCTATAGGCCACTATTGAGGTGAATCAACACCTCAACGCGCAACAACAACCTTCATATGAAAGCCATTTGGTTTTGCAGCATTGTGCTGGATTAAGCCACAAGGTGTTTCCATTATTTTGTCCACCCCCTGTACGACTGCTCGGATGTGTTGCTGTGTTGATCAACAAACAGGACAATTATAGCCCCACCCATACACTCTTCAGCCAATCATTTATTTATAATGTTCATCACTTAATAAACAGATTTACTAAGGCAATAACATGCCTCAGCTTGCATGTTTTTTCCATTTTATTTATGTGGTTCTCATATGTGTGTGGATGCCGTAATGGAAGTTATTACTCTTCTGCCCTGTGCGCCATTCTAATAGGGCATTAGTATGCTCTTAATGGCGCCGTTGGTATCAAACTCTCTCTCTCTCCCCTTTAGAGCAGACTAACTGCTGCTGGGTCTTTCCTTAATTCTCCCCCTCTTTCCCCCTCCTGTCACCTCACTTCTTTTCCTCACCGATCTCCTTGTCGCTCCTCGTGCTTGAAGATGGTGAATTAGCTCCAGCCTTCAGCAGGGATCTGCCTGTAATGAAGCCTTTGTGTTTGCACTCTGAGCCGGCGCCGTTTCGAAATTGAATTGGATGTTCTCTCCCGCTCTGTTTCTCTTACCTTCCAGCTCCCAACACGGCTCGGGCTTTCTCTATTATCTCCCGTATTCCTTGCCACAGTGCTCTACATTGTGCGCATCAATACGCGCGCATGTTTTTTGAACGCATGCAAATGCTCCCAGGCACACGTCCAAGTCCCCTCACCTGGTTGCATAATGTGCTACACAGATACACATACATACAGTAGCAGCGTACCACTTTGTGTAGTAGGAGTGCTTAGAGATGTGCACTTGGTCAACCATACATTTTCACATTTTCGTCTGATAGACAGCCCCCCATGCCATGTCCCAATTTGCAGCAATGCTTTATTCAGGAACCCAAAGCGCTCCATACACAAGTCTTCCTGTCCTTACCTCATTCTTCAGATGTGGCCTCCCTGCAATCTGAGAGCCATCAACATAGATCTGAGATCACCAAATCCTGCCTGTGTAGCAGGGGGTATGTCTCACGTGCTTCCCCTCCTCACGACAGAATACAGGATCAGGGTTGTATTTAGGGAGATTGAAAAGAAATACATGGAATAGCAGGTGGATTGTGATGAATGATATATGATGGAATGCTTTCACAATCAAAGAGGGAAAAGGAGTAGAAGGAGGGCCCCATACTGCATCAGAGGTTGCACTGAGGATTACAAGCAACTCGGGTTGCTGATTAATCGTACATGTCAAAATCAGACAACACTCGGCATGCAGACCCTTTGCATGGGCCACAGGCTGAGAACTGTAGCCACTGCAGGCCCAAAGTATGACAGCCACTGTCCAATTTTAAGTTTATATTTCTGTTTTTATCTCTTTCTGTTTCTCTGACATCAAATCTATTACTGGCTCTGTGCCAACATGTCACGTAGCCATCAAGTACCTCTCTAAACTCTCTTCGACAGTGACACTTTATATATGGATTATAGAAGAAAGATGCAAACGTTACATTTTCACTTGCTGTTTTTTGGAGAAAAAGAGGGAGAGATGGAGAATTCTAGGTTAGAGAGGGGATGAAGAAGAGGCATTCAAGTTTTTTCCTTCAAGTCCGGAATCATGAGAATTTTAATCTAAGGCCTTTACACTGTTATTTATGGTATCGATATATTTTTTTAAACTGTTGTTCTTTCACACAGAACGCTTATATTACGCAGCAAAAAAGTGTCATAATTCTTTTTCAGAACCAGGTAGATATTTTTGAGAATTTGCACGGCGACTTAAGGCATCAACCAATCACGCTGTTGTTACATCACAACTCTGAATGAGAACTTTTTGATTGTTTGTGTTTCTCATCACCCGGTCTTATTTGACAAAGGACACAAATATAGACAATGAACGCAAGGACAACATGTGGAGTAGCATTGTTGGATGCAGGACAGTGAAGAGCTGATATAGTTTACTGTTGGATGTATAGAGTTGGAAATAAGGCAACTGTCATAGCAGGTTTGGCTCATCCTATTAATCAAATACAAGAGGCAGTCTGTGCAGCTTTTTTCCTTGGCATTGCACATAGACTACCCAAACACATTCTTATCCCAGGTCGTCAAAAGCTGATGCTGCACTGTCACTCCACTCAGCATCTCTTACAGATGCACATGGTTAGGTATAGGAAACAAAACGACTTGGTCAAGTTGAGAAAAAGATCATGGTTTGCATTCAAATAAGTAAGTCACGTGTCGTAATTCACATACGTAATGTTATGCAATTTCAAACTTTAAATTAATCAACATTAACTTTAGGTTTCTTCTGCCTGAAGGTCCCGTATTTGACCCATCCATTCACCCCGACCTCAACCCCCCATTACGACTTTGTCGCTCTATAAACCACATCATCTGACGTAGGTGGAGTTACTTTGAAAGACCAGTGAATCTTTGGACGTCTGTATGAGACGCAGAGAGCCGTGGCAAAACGTCTGTATTGAACATTCTGAGAATGAAAACACCCTGACTTCCCATGCCCAAAGTGACATAAGACACTGGAGGGTATATAGGGTGCTATGAGATAACTTTGTTATGATATAGCGCTATATAAATAAAATTGAATTGAATTGAATTGAATATATTGGAGAACACGTATGCTTCAATGTCAATTCAGTTTCTATCTTATATTATAATATCTTAAATATGTTTTTTTATCTATCGCTCTATCTATTGCAAATGTGTAACTTAACTTAACCTTTAATGTAAAATATTCACAAGTGAGTATTTCTCATTTTTATGTCCTTTATTCTTCACCTCCCCATTGTGTAAAGAGCTTTCAGTGTCTTATTGAAAAGAAAATAGTCACTGTTCATTTGTATTTTACTTGTCAAATTATATTTATCTGCATCCACCAGTACCTGAAATGACAGCAAAACAAAGCCTGGTAATCTATACGTAAGTGCCCCACTAACTTTTCTATTTTAACTTAATGAGACCTCCCATTAGCACCTAGCTTATTTGACACTCTCACTATTACTACGTGCATCAGCAGTGTACAGCATTATTATGGAATATATCATTGCTGTTGCATTATAGCTGGTGTAGTGTTGGTGGATGGGCACAGTGTGTACTGGCTGTTGTTCACTCAGCCATATGGTAGGGGTGATTACCCCAGTGGTGTCTGGTTTTAACTTTCACAGGTGGCTCTGTGGTGTAAACATATCACTGAGAGGAAGTTCATTTTACTGTTTGTAATAATCGCCGATTTGTTAGAATTGGTGTGAATGTGCTCATAAAGATTTAAAAGCCTTTATTTGTCTGTTCCTTTTAAGCTAGAACATTGTTCACTGGCTCCCTTTATTCTAGCCTGGTTATGTTTTTAATGAAAGCGATGCAGTTAGTAAACCTTGCTGAAGGGCAGGGATTTTTCCAAAGCCGGTGTGTTTCGTATTGCAGTTTCGCCCATTTATTGAGGCACTCATGCACACCCAATTTGTTGGGTGAGATTGTCGGTTGCATGTTATTTCCTATATCATTATTTATGTTCTATTTTTCTTGGCTGTATTTATTAGTGCATTTCCAGTTACAGTGACCCAGTTTATAATATCGTAAAAGTTTCATCGTATCTCATAGCTGCACTCATGCCAACACACGCACACACACACAAACCTGTCAGGTTCACGATCACTGTTCTCAAAATGAAATTGAATGCAGAATGTTGATTATATGATTTCATGTTGTGTTTTCTTTTGTGTTTTTACAAAACATGTAATATCCCTGCCTCCCTACTTCAACATATGATTACACTGTTTCCTTGGACAGTGTCTATCGCTACTTGATTTTGCTTCACCTTTTAAAATAATTCTATTGTGCCAATTCACACAGAAGCAGACTGGAAGGATAAGGAGTAAACTGAAATTATCTGGATTATCTTAAAATATTTCACATGGCGTTCTTTCTTGACCGATTATCAGGAAGCCTGGGAAAGGATAAGGTGCCGAATGAGCTAATGCACAAAAGGTGGTGCAAAAATTTTTTTTGGCAAGCAGTTACGCAGAGGCATTATCTTCATTTTGTCTGTGTGACAGTGGGATGAAGTATGTGAAGTGTGTGTGAAGATGTCTGCGGCATGGCCTCAGAGATTAAAGGTTCCTCTAGTGAGTAGCCGATGAGTTTAGACTGATGATTGGGTATTGTCAGGGCAAGCAGGAAAGACACACACATGCAAGTACGTGTACAGTACAGCACTCAGGAAAACAAACTCCAGCCTCTGCAATCAATAGGTGACCATATCGACTTCATCTCAAGAAAATGTGATCATCAGTATCTTACATTACTAAACAAACACACCTGAGACAACATCCACACCTTCTCCATCTTCCTATACAGATGCATTTTAAAAAGTTTGATGTTGCAAGAGGCCGGGTCATAGCCGAGAAGTATGTCCCCACCCTCAGGCTACAGCAGGGCCTACACAGCAGCATGGCAACGAGGACAGGACTACAGATCCCAGGTGCAGCTGGGCCACCACGGGCTGGTGGGGCTCAGCTGCAGCAAATCAACTGGTAGCAGGATTGAGGTTATAAGGACTGAAGGAAGAGACACATTGGGGAGGAGAAAAACAGGAGTGGATCGGTAAAAGAAGAAGGAAGCAAGAACAAGAGACTATTTTTCAGTAAGAACTGGTTTGGTGTACTTTGTTAGAAGTCGGCGGCTGTGGCTGAGTGGATAGGTCGTCCGTTAACCCCAGGGTTGGTGGTTTGATCCCAGCTCCCGCTGTCCACATGTTGAAGTGTCCCTGGGCAAGACACCCTGAGTTGCCCCCGGTGGAGACCAGCATGGCAACTGCGTCCCCATGTGGTGTGGTGTGGTGTGGTGTGGTGTGGTGTGAATGTGTCTTCCTAAATGTCTGTTTGTCTGCCCTGTGATTGACTGGCGACCAGTCCTGGGTGTTCCCCCGCCTCTTGCCCAAGTTCTGCCTATGACTGTTTGGGATAAGTTGTATGGAGAATAAATGAATGTTAGAAGTTGCCTGTATGTACTGTACTACTGTATAGTTTTGAGAGAAGTTGAAATACATTACATTTAAGTTTGAAGCTGGGCTCAGAGTGATGTATTTATTTATTTTTTACTAGGACCCACACCTGTCAAGCCTAAGGCTGAAGCCCTCCGCCTCTCACCACATCACAAAGGTCATAGTCTGTGTTTTGTATTGATCAGCTGAACCGTCTTTCAGCTTTTCCACTTGGATTCGGTAGTAAATCCTGAGGCACTGAATGGTTTCAATTGGCCTTATAGGCAACCAGTGCAATATTATTTCATTCCAGGGGTCATAATTTATCCTGTCTGTAATATTCCCACTGAGGCTGTTTGGAGGAGGATGCAGTTTGTCTTGCGAGTTCAGGTTGGATGCTCAAAGAACTCCTTGCAACTCACAGAATTTTCTGGGTGCTTTTTCAGAAAGAGTTTCAGCATTAGCAGTGCTTACATAATGTGATGTTTTAATCTTAACTGCAGTCCCTTCCCCCCCCAAAACCAGCCTGTGTTTCCTCTCCTCTTTCTTCTGCCTAATTTACCAAGCCCAGGGGCTTGCGTATACGTGCATATTCGGTCCCCTTTTTCACAGCTCCCCGTGTGTGTCTGTGTCTAAGCTGTGTGTCACCTTATATCTTTTCAAAGCAAAATTCTTGCCACTTTTTTGTTCTGAGTCACAAAGCGACACAGCACGCCTGTGCATGTTCCCGCTCCCTCAGATTTAGAGCTGAACTAAAGGAGGCCTGAATCAATGTTTTCAGCGTGGCGTCAGTTCCATTTTTCATCTATTTTTCTTAGTTACTTCCTTCTTTCCTTCTCAAAAGAGTAAACAGAGCTGGGGAGAGAGACGGACTTGATACTGCAACTATATGTGAGAGGAGCTGGGTGAGCGGTCTTTTGTGAGACACTGCTTTCAACCATATTGCCCAGATCAATATGCCACCATAGGAAGTGCACTGAGTGAATTGAGAGGCCAATAATGAGCTTAGCAAGTCTACAAGGTCTCTGAAATTAAACACATTGCTCACCTGCTGCAGATATTGGTGGGCCTTGACTCTTAGTAATCATATCGACACCCTAACATCAATGGAAATCACTAAGCTGGAACGTTGAGTAGAATATCCAGAACCCAGTTTATTGCCCCTGTTGGCCCCCAGGTATCCAGCCTGCTTGTGTTCCTTTTGATTCCTCTGTTTGCAACAATATAACCCTCCACCAGCCTTAGCTGGGATATTGAAATGTCAATTGCATTTACAAATCTGCAGTTGCTGTGACATCATCTCCAATTCTTAAAGCTTTATGTGTCTTCCTACCCGCTGAGTTTACGAGCAATGAGGTCTAAAAGCCAATAAACATTAAAGAGGTTGGTAATAATTGCAGGTTTCCTTCGAATAAGATTTGTCGCTGATGGTATTTTTATGATGGCACCAGACAGCCGATAGAATCTTAACCAACAAAATTGATTGAAACTTTCATTATTCCCTTTTTCACACCTCCTTGCCTGAAATAAACATGGTTGTATTCTAACACTGAGTAATTCTCTGTGTGAAAGGGCATTTCAGATCCTTTTAAACCAAACTTCCATTATAGTGATGACTGTCAAAAACTATCACAAGGCCTATTTAGTGTCTGCGTTTTAATTGTGGTTACATTACAGGCCTTTGCCACAGCTTTCAGCCTTCTATCTGCAGTTCTATTCACCAGCCTTTTTCGCTCAGAAAAAAAAAGTTGTTCTCTGTAAGACAGGTGCACAGGTGGCTTATGGGTAAATGGAAGCTCAGGGAGGTTAGGAGGTTGGCTTCCTAAAATATAGGGCAGCCTCCCTAATAAGGTGCAAATATCAGGCCTGCGGAATGAGCGAAGCAAATTGCTTTTTGACAGTATATTTAACATGGTAATCGACTGTCATTTACCAGAGCCAATTGTCTCCGAATTGCTATGTGTGCATCAGTGTCCCTCCCTCTCCTGCTCTCTCACTTGCTTTTCTTTCTATCTGCTGTCCCTCTCATTTTTCCTGTCTGATTCTTCCATAATTCATTGGTGGCGAGAGGCAAAGCAATCCCCTCTAGCCTCATATACACGCATGCACGCACACGCAGACACACACCACTTCACAGAGCACAGTAATGCACATAACCTGTTTTACAAACAACATGAACAAGCAGAATCACGTGTGAAGGTACGCAATAAACCGCAGACCTGTGTAGCTGTATGCAAATCCATAAAGTGTATCCAGGCAGTTAAAACTGCTTATCAAATAGTTAAAACAAAATGTATATATATAAAAAAAGTGGAACTATAATTACCTAGTTGCTTTAACATATTTCCCTTCCTGAAATTTTGAATCCTTCATCACGCTGACTTCCATTCTAATTGCTGGTGGGCTCATGAAAAAATAATAGCAGTGCTTGTGTTCCTTCAAGGTGCTCGCTGTACTCGCTGCCCTCTTATAGGCTGGTTGGCTGCTGCTGAAATGCCTCTTGTCATTGGCCACTCAGGAAGCAGAAATGGTCTGTAATTGCACCTGCCATTGCCCCAATTAGCATGCAGGAAAGATGGGATGGCTGCCAACATACAACTGCTAATGGCCCCCTTTTTTGTTGTTGTTTGTTGCAATTTTCTAGAGGCAATCTCAAGTGGTAGCATAATGGTTGCCTTTGAACTGCAAACACAATTTTAGGCTCCTGTATGCACAGGCAGGATCCATACTAATCTGAGAACATTTTGACAAATGCTCGAGATGCACATTTACGTGCCCAAAAAGAGGCCATGAAGGAGACACAGCCATTCAAATGAATGTTAAATTGAAGTTAAGATTTAATTGAATTTAATAAGTAACTAATATTAACAACAAATGTACTGCTTACACAAACTTGACTTTTGCTGAGCTTGTAACAATATACATTATATTTACATTGTGTGGGCGAGAACGAAATCTTCACATCATGTCATACTACTGTGGTGGCTTGCCAACTATTATTATCTTGTTTTATTAGGTGATCCTGAAGGTTTGAGCTTCTAATCACAAATCATCAAAATGAGGCTTTAATAAATCAATTCGCATTTATCTTTCCTTTTTGCAGTGCAATAAAATTCATTCTTAACTGAGGTTTGACATTTCACTGAGTTGTCTCTTTTGGCCATTATGAGGCCCGGCATACAACAAGCGCCTGCTACTGAATGGGTGTCCTTTTTTCACCCTCAAGGTGACAATGGCTATAGAAAAGGCCTGGTGGCCATATTGACAGTGCACTGTTTTCTTCCTTAAATAGACACAATACCTTTGTCAAGTGCACTATCAGTTCCTCGCTCCCCACACTGAGGCTTGAGCGGGTCTTTGTTAACCACCAAGATGGTTCTCCCTCACTTGATGGGATGAAGTAGATGAAGGTAGGAGGGAGGGAAAGAGCGTGTCTAGGTGTGTCTGTGTGAGCGCTGGAAGATAGTGAGCAAGCAGTCATCTGCTGAAGGCACTGGCCGGCAAGATTATTGTGCAGCAAGTTCTTCATTTTTTCTGTCTCTCTTCTTCTTGCTCTCTCAAGCCTTACTTTCTTTCTCCAACCCTCTCTGTCTTTCCTATGTCCTGTCTCACTCTATCACCTCCTTGTCCTCCCCTTTCTCTGTGTCTCTGTCTCTTTCTCTCTATTCTTCCAGATAAGGCCAGTAGAGCTGCAGGCTGCTGGGTTGGTTAATTGGAACAGGAGAGTCTGGAGGCCTGGCCAGTGAGCCTTGTGCTTCCTGCTAAAACATCTCCAGGCACGAAGGCTGCCACATGCATGCTGCTGGGTACACACACCCTCACGCACACGCATACACAAACTTATTCGCCCACATTCCCACACGCCCCCAGCAAACATTTTACATTTGGATGAAAGTGTAGTGTTTATTCCGGGCACTGCGCGAGAGGGGCAGCCCTGTTACAGCAACTCTGGTCAATGCTGAGCTTTTTTCATGTAATTTATAGTTTCTCTAAAGTACTTTTTGTTGTAATTGCTTGTATTTTATTTGTAATTTATCCTGCATCGTGAACATCAAACTGAGGTTGTGCTGGCCTTTCTACTTGTTTATGGACTATTTACAACAGCGTCGGGTGATACCGCACGTAAACACGGCCCAATTGTTTACACCAGAGATCAGCTTTTAGCATTCGCTAATACATGAGTGCTAGCACCCGGGGAGAAAACTGATGTTCCCCGAAGAGCTAAAGAGAAGGAGACGCGGACGACAAGCCGGGGTGGAACACATCAACAAGAAGAAACGCTACAGACAGCCTGTCCCATCTGTCATCATGGGGAATGTAAGATCTCTCTCTAACAAGACTGACGAGCTACCGGTGCTAACCCGGCATCAGAAGGAGTACCGTGAGAGCAGCTTCATGGTGTTCACAGAGACATGGCTAACTGAGCTAACACCTGATACACACGTCACACTAGATGGCTTCCAGATCATTCGGGTGGACAGGCAGATCACTATTAAAGGACAACTCTGCAGTAAGGACACTGAGCTGTTAGCCATTAGCATGAGACCTCGCTACCTTCCCAGGGAATTCTCACATGTCATTGTGATAGTGATGTATATCCGTCATCCACTCAGCCACAAGCAGGCTTTATCCTTAGCTCTGGTGACTTTAACCATGCCTCTCCGTCCTCCACTCTGCCCACTTTCACACAGTATGTCACATGTCACACCAGAGACAATAAAACATTGGACTTATTTTATGCCACACAGCTCTTCGCCTCTCACCCCCCTCGGAAGATCTGATCACAACCTGGTCCACCTCCAGCTGGTGTACAAACCTCTTGTACACAGGCAGCCAGCTGTCAGTTGCACAGTGAAGAGATGGACTGACGAGGCTGAGGACCATTTTCTGTGAAGATCAGGGGGAGGACATTGAAAGTCTCACACACTGTATAACGGATTATATTAACGTCTGTGTGGAAAACACCATACCCACCAGGACAGTACTGTATCTTTCTAACAACAAACCCTGGATTACTCTGGACATAAAGGAGCTCCTGAAGGAGAAGAAGAGGGTCTTTAAGTTAGGAAATAAAGAGGAGCTGAAGATTGTGCAGAGGGATCTGAGGAGAAAGATCAGGGAGGGAAAAAACAGCTACAGGAAAAAGATGGAGAATCAGCTGCAGGAGGCTTGCAGCAGAAAAACATCAGCAGAGTCTGGAGAGGCCTTAAAACCATCTCTGGTCACAAGGAACCCAACTCCCAGCCATTGCACTTCCTGGCCTGTCCCCCTGCCCTAACCTGTCCCTCACAACAAACCAGGTGAGGAAGGAACACAGGAGGATCAAGGCGAGAAAGGCTGCAGGTCCAGATGGAATCAGCTCAAGGATTCTCATGTCCTGTGCAGACCAGCTGTGTGGGATAGTATGTCACATGTTCAATCAGAAATCAGACCCTGTTGCTGGGGAGAGTGCCACGACTGTGGAAAACATCCGGCGGGGTACTGGTACCAAAGACCCCACACCCCAAGGACCTCAACAGCTACAGGCCTGTGGCTTTAGCGTCCCACCTGATGAAGACCTTGGGGAGGCTGGTCCTTGTCCATCTCTGGCCTCAGGTGAGGTCATCAATGGACTCGCTTCAGTTCGCCTACCAACCTGACATTGGGGTGTCGTCTACCTCCTACAGAGGTCCCTCTCTCACCTGGAGAAGGCTGGGAGCACTGTGAGAATCATGTTTTTTTTATTTCTCCAGTGCTTTCAACACCATTCAGTCCACACTTCTGAGAGACAAGTTAGAACAGACAGGGGCAGGCCTCCAGCTCACTACATAGATTTTGGACAGTACATGGATTCTGGACACAAACCAATCACATTATGTGAGGAATATGAGACTGTGAATCCGACAGAGTTATCTGCAGCACGGGGGCTCCCTTCCTCTTCACCCTCTACACAGCAGACTTCACTCACAATTCAACCAACTACCACCTACAGAAGGTCTCAGACAACTCTGCAGTCATCGGCCTCATCGCAGATGGAGACAACAGAGAGTGCAGAGAACTGATCCAAGGCTTTGTGGGTTGGTGTCAGCGGAACCGCCTCCAGATCAATGCAGGGAAAACCAAAGATCTGGTGGTGGGTGTCCGTAGGTGCAAACACTCTCCTCCTGTACCAGTGAACATCCAGGGAGTGGACATCAAGAGGGTGGAATCTTACAAGTACATGGATGTTCACCTGAAAAATAAACTGGACTGGACCGACAACTCTAATGCACTGTACAAAAAAGAACAGAGTAGACTCTATCTACTAAGGAGACTCAGTTCTTTTGGAGTACAGGGGACACTGCTGAGAACCTTCTTTGGCTCTGTGATGGCATCAGCCGTCTACTATGGTGTGGTCTTCTGGGGCAGCAGCATCTTGACTGCTGACAGGAAGAGACTGAACATGCTAGTCAAGAATGCCAGTACTGCTTTGGGATGCCCCCTTGATCTTGTGGAGGTGGTGACGGAGAGGAGAATGATGGCTAAGCTATCAACTCTGATGGAGAACATGTCCCACCCCATGCAGGACTTTCTAACAACACTGGGCAGCTCCTTCAGTGACAGGCTGCTTCACACGAGGTGTGTGAAGGAGAGATACCGCAGGTCCTCCGTTCCTGCTGCGGTCAGATGTTACAGTCTTACAACCAGCACTGCACACTGTGACCCACACACCCAGATCTGAGAACTGAGAACTCACACAATGTGCAATACTAATATTCATATGTGCAATAATGTACCTCACACAATGTCTGGTCTACCTCACATATGTGCAATAATGTAAATTCTGTAGTTTTTGTATATATACAAACACTTCTAGCTTCGATATTTATTTTATTTTTGCATGTTATAATTATTTACTACTTGTTTTTGCACACTTTTGCTGCTGTAACACAGCAATTTCCCCACTGAGGGGCTAATAAAGGTTGATCTTATCTTATCTTTATCTCTTTCAAGGAAAGAGGAGGACAACACTCACCGATAACCTCTATATGTAATCATACTCTAGATTGCACTCTCACGTGCATCACCTTTGGCACTGATTGGTGCTCCTATATGTATCATACACAAACAAACAGACACAATTATTTTCCCCTCCAGGTATTGAAAGTACAGTAATGTTCACAATCTCACACACTGATATTCATCTGAGACCACTATCAACCCCATAAAGAGTGAGAACATGAAAGACCTTAACCCGAGGCGCAAACAGAACTGCAATTCATTCAGTTTTAGCATGCGCTGATGTCGAATTCACCTGGATTTACACTTTCTATGCTGGCCACACCTGTTGTCAGCAAGCCCTTACGCTGCTGAAGGGTTGGAAGTAGGCGGAAACAAAGAGGGGAGGTGATGGATGGCTGGATGAACCAAGAGAGAGAGTTAAAGAGAGAGGCGTGATGGGAAATGAGAGGCATTATGAGGAGGTTAGTGTCAAACGGGGGAGGAAAAAGGAGGATGGAAGGACAGGCGAAAGAGGTATTTAGAGCTTGGATGAGCAGGCAGCCATACACTAATGTTACAGTATGTGTGCAAAAACTCTGTTAGTCTTACATTAGCTAGCTGTCACTGACATTGTCTTTCTGTTTTTTTCTTCATTTTTGTCCCTCACACTCAGTCTCTCTCTCTCTCTCTCCCTCCCCTCATTTCTGCCCTCTCCCTTTGTCGGCTATTTTCTTGGCTTTATTCGGGATGTAATAATGTTTTTATGAGTGACTTGCTTACACTTTAGAGGTCTGCATCTCCTCACATCTGCTGTCACTGGACTACACGCTGTAGCATGTGTGGCTCTGTGTGCCTTCATGTGTCCATTTCTGTCATTTATGTGGCTTGCTGGTTTTTTTGTGTGAGGCAGTCTGTCAGTGCTGCCATCCACAGAGGCAAGTCCAGTGTGTCATGTGTCTGTAACTGATGCTTGACTAGCCAGACTATTTGAAAATCATAAAAATATCATCTCCAACACAGTCTCCCCTTAAAAAGCCATCATTATTTCATCCAGTGGTTATTGATTGACTTAAAAAAAGGAGACATTTGGGTGACCTGTTACTGCAGAACTGAGTCCAAAAAGCAAAGCAAGAATATACAGTATGTGATTAAGTGTGATTATCTTTTACTACATCTCTTTTATACAGCTCCCAAAATCACCCTGTATGACTGCCTTCTCTTTTCACCCTCCCAACTTTTCACCTTGCAGAGCAAATTCATTTACTCCCCATGATTCACCCTGTCAAGGTGTTGCAGCAAAAGGAGCAACAAGGAGACCCGCTAAAGTCGTTATTAATCTGGCTGTTACAGCAAGGCTAAAGCTCTTGATCTCTTTCATTAGCATTTCCTCATCAGAGCTAAACACAGTTAGCACTAACAGCCAGAGCCAGAGCTAGTCACTAGCGGCTTACAGCTGACGAGACTGATCAAAGGCACTCGTCTCATTTAGAAAACCTCTGTGTTAGCTCACGGGAGCCACACGACTGGAGGACTGTGTCATTGAGCTCGGTTTTCGCAATACTGATTAGGTTTTGGTTTTTTTTGCACCCAGCTTTAAGGTGCTCTGTCTCCTTCACTTCTTCTTTGGAATGTAGTTTGGTTGTTTTTTTTCCACAGTCTTTGTAATCTAAACCCTGAGTCATAAATCTGTCTCTTCATCCTAGAGCTGCCTTCTGGTGGTGTCAGACGGACAGAAAGTTGGGCTTTTTCTAATATGAAAGATGCGCTACAATCATTTATAATTTATAATGAATAATGAAACTCGGACACAATACCTCAACCCAGAAATCTGACATCATATCAACATGATGGCACAGACCGCAAATGACAACATTCCTGATTGACAAAAATACGTAAAACCTTTACTTTTGCACTCAGTAATCAGTAATTGGCCTGTACATTTCAATTTAAAACTAAAAATTGCACTTAGATACAAACATTTCTGCTAATTACCTAGCTGATGTCAAGCTGCACAGACCTTTTCCCTAGGACACATACGGACTAATTTGGCAAAAGACAGAAACTATTGCTGTCTTTTGTATTTGCTCTCTGGTTATGCTAAAAATTACCACTGAAACACACAAAGGTTTTATTTACAGTTTCCTTTGAAACTGTAAATAAAACAGTTTCAATCCTTTGTCTGACTTCCAAAATTGCCATGATTCCTCTTATCTCCCTTTCACTCCTTTCGTCTATGATATTCAAAATGTCTTGGCACCAGCCTTCTCTTCCTATGTTTCTCTTTGTTACTCCCTCTCCCACCACTTCTTGACCAGGAATATTAAAAGTGGCTCAGCGTGCCTCTGTGTTTAATTAGAGCGGCAGCAGCAGCCTCATGCTGACGGATGGTACACTGCTGAGCTTCTCACAGGCCAGGATTAATGGCTCCTTCCTGACTAAGATGTGGTGTGTGTGTCTACATGTTTGCATACGGAAACTGTATGTATAATGCATATACATCAGTGTATTTGTGGATAGGAAAAGTATTTGCATGTGTAAATATTTGTGTGTTCGGTTATCCTTGGTCTAGATTATTGTACTGTATAAATATTTCATATGCTTCAGCCGTTTTTATTGCACTTGAAAAGTGTTTCAGTGTCATATTTACAATTCTAAATAAGGTATAGCTTCTTAGGAGGAGAAGAAGGAAAAATGCGAAATACTGAACTCTGTGTAGCACTGTTGGGCAATGTGTATTCAAACCAGCCTAACCTGATTGTCTGTAAACTGAGTGTTTGCAAAAGAAGGAAGATGAAATCCTGGCACAGTTTCACACAACAGGTGTAGTCTGGTCTGTGGAGAATCTGAAGACCTGAGCTCTGCAAAATGGATTAAAGACCAAAATACACATTTATGCCAAGGCATACTACACAATGTCAGACACAACTAATTCTTCCACATAAAAACGAACAAACAAACCAAAAACACCCAAGAACTCACCCAACCTCACACAAGCAAGCATGTACACATTTATAAGATTGAGATTTGTACTAAAGACTTCCATACCCAATACCCATTGCTGCCCATTTGCAGTGTTGTCCAAATAGTATATGTTTTACAAATGTTAAAATACAATAGCATGACAGCTAACAGTTTCTTAAAAGAGAAGCATACATACACATGTGAAGATGCACCAGTTTCTATTTCCAACATGCTTATGTTAGTTGTTGTATGTGCCTTTGAGATTTGATTAAATGTGGGCATTTCCTCAAGCACAGATCAAGTTGTCTAGATTTAATATCCTAATATTCTTTCTGTTGCTGTCCCGATGTCTCCGTGCTAATGCTCAACTTTGACAACTGGCTCAAAATCAATGATTGACCATTAACTTATTATCATGGCAGTTGTGAGCACTTCCAGTCTGAGAGTTCAGACAAATAATTACAGACAATTCTGTGCCACATAAATAACAAATGCAATTCTCTGAGGTATTTCGTTGTTTTCATACATTCGTACATGTAATCTTTGTCACAAGTGAGGGAATAAAAATAATAAATGTGACAGTTTTCACTGCAGTGTGGATGTAGCCAAAGACTCTTAAAGAGTTGGAGCAGAGTTTTAGCTGAGACCGTGCCAACATTCCCCATGGGATGATGTGAGAGGAAATGGGTCAGTGGTGGCTCACATGACTGTGCAGTGATCCCGAGGGTTGCAGAGCTTCACTTGGACAAGAAGTCGGGTCAGGGTGCATGGGGCTTGATACAGATTGCTTTCCAGTCAAGTTGCCCAGCTCTGCTGCAGCTCAGCCAATCACAGTGAGCGGGAGAGCTGTCCTGTTTCTTGAGGAAAGAATTGAGGCAGATGGATGTCACTCTAGCAGTTTGGGGAAAAATGGCAAACATGTTATTTTTGGATTGAAACTGGACGGAAGCTGGATCATACATGACAATTATGAAACAATGTTGTAGAGGAGACACTGTGGACTACAAATGGACTACTGTGACAAAAAATCCTAATCCTAATACAGGCAGAAATATAGACAAAGACATAGTTGCACCAGACAAACACTGCACAAGGACAGTTGCTTTGCCGAATGCAGACAGCTGCACACGCAACTAGGATCAATCACAACCACACACACACACACACACACAGCCTCGAAGCTCTAGTTATCTCTTGAGGCTTGTTATGTTAGCTCAGTCCATCCATCCATCCATTTTCCACCGCTTATCCGGGGCCGGGTCGCGGAGGCAACAGGCTAAGCAGGGTTATCCACACGTCCCTTTCCCCTGCAACGCTTTCTAGCTCTTCCCGGGG
>JAVQJF010056162.1:0-32585 GCA_036023855.1 Gadopsis marmoratus
AGGAGACAGGCAGTTACTCTAGGAGAGCTGGACAGGGTCGTAGAAGGTCCTTAACCCAGCAGCAGGACCGGTATCTGCTCCTTTGTGCAAGGAGGAGCAGGATGAGCACTGCCAGAGCCTTACAAAATGACCCCCAGCAGGCCACTGGTGTGAATGTCTCTGACCATTCATGAGGGTTCATTCATGACCACCTTCATGAGGGTGGTCTGAGGGCCCGACGTCCTCTGGTGGGCCTGTGCTCAATGCCTGGCACCGTGGAGGTCGATTGGCATTTGCCATAGAACATCAGAATTGGCAGGTCCGCCACTGGTGCCCTGTGCTTTTCACAGATGAGAGCAGGTTCACCCTGAGCACATGTGACAGACGTGAACGGGGCTGGAGAAGCCGGGGTGAACGTTATGCTGCCTGTAACATCATTCCACATGACCGGTTTGGTGGTGGGTCAGTGATGGTCTGGGGAGGCATATCCGTGGAGGGACGCACAGACCCCTACAGGCTAGACAACTGCATCCTGACTGCCATTAGGTATCAGGATGAAATCCTTGGACCCACTGTCAGACCCTACGCTGGTACAGCGGGTCCTGGGTTCCTCCTGGTGCACGACAATGCCCGGCCTCATGTTGAGAGACGCCTGACCTAAATCTAATAGAACACCTCTGGGACATTATGTTTCGGTCCATCCGACGCCGCCAGGTTGCACCTCAGATTAGATTTTCGGGGTGTCTTTGAATTTAGCCCTCTGCAGTTTGATAATGTTCACGTCCATCAAACGATGTGGCATCCTTTCATTCCTAACACATTACCCAGTCCATATCAGTATAGATATCCAGCATTTTTCCCATTGAGATCTGATGTGTTTTCAAGGTGTTCCTTTATTAATTTTGAGCAGTGTATATTTTACAAAGTGTGTGCCTTTTGTAGAAAATACATTTTGCCTAATTCGATTCAGTTTTATTTATATAGCGCCAAATCGTTACAAAGTTATCTCAGGGCACCTTCTGCCAGCAAGTAGGTTTGGTTTCCAAAGTTGGGGGTCACAATGAAGTCAGAGGTTCTTCAAAGAAAAGAACAATATGTAAATGTTATATTTTTCATTTCTATAAATTTCTACTGTCCAGCAAATAATAACTCATGATGAATGTTTTTGATTATAGCACAAAGATATATATAATATCCTTGATAAAGACCTGGCACTTTTTCTTAAATGATTATTATGTTACATCAAAACAGTTTGAAGAAATGTCAACAATAAACCTTTGAATTCAATAAATAATGTTTTATTTTCATCTTCATGATAAAGAGCTCTGTTTTTTTCTACATTATCTAGAATTGGCCTTTGTAATTCTTTTAGGAGAAACAACTAATATGTTTATATTACCCAAAAATTGCTTAGTGTCCTTAGTGTCTGCAGGATTCCTCACAAGCTGCATTGAGCTCCAGCATCCTCCACCAGGAAGAAAGAGCAGCTTGTATGTTACCCGAGAGGCAAATTCCGGGAGAACGAGCTCCCTAATCACTCGCCACTGCTCGCAAAGCCGAAGTGCTGTGAGCACTCGATAGTAACTAAACGCTACTCAGGTGACTAGTCAAGATTTTGGTCAACTCAGAGCTTCCCCCATTTGGATTTTGGCAGTTGGATAATCTCTGTAGGAGTACACCACCTCCTGTTATGTCTGTCTGCCATGTTAGTCTGCAGTCATGACACCTGCTGGTTAGTTACAGACGGCCAAAATGAGACTTTAAAACAGTGCAACTTCACTGGCAGACGCCATTTGATGACCATTGAAGGCTGCTGGGTGTGAGAGGCTAAGAGCTCAGTAGTAACCCTGGGGAAGGAACATGTACCGCATGTACTACATGAGAGAAGGCTTGTCTTTTGTTGCTCTATTTACACTCTCAGGGCAAATGTTTTGTCCTCTACTCGAGCCCTGTGCCAGCCCCCATCCTCCCTCCGGCAGAGTAGTTCACCCATGACACTCTACTCGGGGAAGGCGAGTCGGGGCTTTGCTTGCAGTGCTTCCTCTTCCTCCTCTCTCCTCCGCTTCATATTTCAACCCCTCTCTGCAGCCATTACCCTCCTGCAGAGCACACGGCTGTCCTTGTGTCAGAGCCTGGCCTCTTCTCACGGTTTGCCCTCACTGTGTTCTCAGAAAAGTGCACTTACATTTTATATTTAACACGATGGCAAAGGCACGTTTAAGTAGTCTTTGACTTCTGCTGCCCTCCGACAGTGAAAGATGTATATTAGCAATAATTAGACTCTTAATGCAAAGCTGTGGAGAACAAAAATAATGCAGTTTGCTTTGAAGATATAATTGTGAAGTTCAGGTTTGGGACAATCCTGCACAACCAGGTAATGTTAATATGAACCCGAACACCAGATTGACCTTTTATATTAATTTGATTTGCTCTCACTTACACATTTCATCACCTCTCCAAGTCTGGTCAAACTCACGCCGGTGATGTGTCTCTCAAATATACTGTAAAAATGTCCTGTATGTGATTACTCACTACGGCAGTAATTACTGTATTAGTAGATCAACACTAATGCTTATCTGGTGTGACGTCCTTGGATGTCTTTGGTCAGGGCTCTCTCTGGCTGATGGAATGTGCAGGGATTATTCAAGGAATCGGGGACTCTTAAAAAGTCCTGTGAAAGGCCAAAACACATCTGGAATCATTTTAGCGCACGTTTTAAAACATCTGATGGATGTCAAAATAGGCAACTGTTTGCTAGCATGTTCATATGAACTGAAAATGTCAGAAATTGGGGGTTTTGGCTTGTTCTGCTGCCATCAAGTGGTCTTAATGTGGATTAAGGCAACTTTCAAACGTGGACATCAATAATATGTGTAATGTCCACACCAGGTTAATGGCAGAACACACACATAGCACTTTCTCAGGTTGAAGCAGAATCAGGGGGGCGACTGGACTGGTTGCAAAAAGAAGTTCGATTGAATAGAAGTCTGAGAGAATAACTTCTCACTAGATTTATTACCTCAGTAAACATTTCCCTAATGAGTTTAACGTCTCATTCTCTCCTTTCAAGTCTTCTTCAATACAACATCATGATCATCATGATGTTGTATTGAAGGGCTGTATCCAACAACCAACAACTCTAAATCAACAACTCTAAATCTAAATCATCATCATGATGATGATGATGATGCCATAACGCAGGGGATGCTTTAGGGCACGTCACCACCACAGCAACCTATCAATCAGGATAGAGGCTAGCAATGCGTATCCCTCCCCAGCTCCACCCTCTCGTCCAAATATGTCACTTCTGGCTCCCAAAAAACAAAGATGTGTCACGGTGGCTACGTCCACTTCATTTAAACAGTGCGTATGTTATCAAACCCACAACTCAGTGAAGCAGCTCCCCTTCCCCACTAGCTATTATGTTACATTTAAAAAAATCTTTCGGACTTAATGAACATGTATGCGCCGTGTTTTCTCTCGTCACATCTGCAGTAGTATCCTGTTCCGGTCAGCATGCTCTCGTTCTTCTAGTGCTTAGCTTCTCTCTTTCTGTGCGTCCTCAGACTTGCGGCGAATGACGGCAGGTTTCATGGGCATGGCCGTGGCCATCATCCTGTTCGGCTGGATCATCGGCGTGCTCGGCTGCTGCTGGGACAGAGGTCTCATGCAGTACGTGGCCGGCCTCCTCTTCCTCATGGGCGGTGAGTCACACACAGCTGATTTTAGTATCACCACCTTAGCAGTCATCCTAACAATTACTAATTGGATTCATATCAACACATATTTTTATGATTCATGCAGCAACTTTGGATTTATTTAGTCACTTCCCTGGTGGTAATAGGCTCCAGTAAATCAGCTCCAAGCATTTTACTTTACACATGGATACATTTCTGTTACAGAAAATGTAGCGTAATCACCTCACTAAGACACGGTAGAAATTACTTCAGCAGTTTTCTGTTCAATGGTTTTAAAGGAATAGTTCCTGAGAGTGAGAGTGAGAAGAGCTGGAGTCAGGAAAATGGTTAACGTTGCTTAACAGAAAGGGGGAAACAGCTAGCCTGTCTGTGTCTAAAGTTTAAAAATGCACCCCGCAACTCCTCTGAAGCACACTTATTAACACGTATCTGGTTTGTATAATCTGTACACAAATAGAAATGTAGAAAGCAGTTTATGGGTTTAGGCTGCAGTTAAATGCTGGAAAACGTTTTTTACAAACGACAGTTTATCCATCTGGCCAGTTCTTCTGCACGGCATCTCTGGCTACACCACGGATTGCCAGATATTGTCAATGAAACCTGACAGCCTCACTTTGTGCGACAAGACTTTAGGAAGCTGTGCACAGTCACTATCTGTGTCCCAGTTCCAGACTACATACTAATTCTTTTTTTTCCAGGTTATATTTGGGCATTTTTGAATGCTTCTGTTAGAGATGAAAGGAAATGAGAGAGACAGAGATGCAACAAAGGTCACTGGTTGGATTCAAACCAGGGATGTTGAGGATCATGATCTTTAGTGTTTGGGGTGTATTTTATAACTTCTGGGCAGGCAGTCTGGCTGTTTTCCCTCTGCTCCCAGTATTTATGCTAAGCTAGGCTAATCATCTGAACATCTCACTGTCAACATGTCAAACTATGTCTCAAAACAAGAGTAAACTGATTAGCTGAAACATTATCCAATTGTGAATTAATTTTAAATTCTTAAACTACTATGACCACCATTAAATATAGTCAAACTACCAGCAAACACGGCCTCTGACCAGTTAGACAGTAAACACCGCAAACAGCAGTGTGTGTGTTTGTGATCTCATCAGTGCTGATGTAGGCTAATGAATGAAAGTGTACTCTATGAGTGCATATCCAGCCCCTACATGCGCTAAGCGCACACACACACACACACACACACCCACACACACACAAAACCCGTGTGTCCCACTTTCTGCAAGTGGACAGTCAGTAGTAACTTCACACAGACACACGCACAGTGTTTGGAAGGAGGCAACTACACACTCAATAATGATGGGCCTTGGATTAGTGCTGCCCTACAGTTGTATAATGAACAGGCAATTAAAAAGTCAATTATGCTGCTTGGCAATATAGGAACAAGAAACAGGCCGGGTCAATCTGCAGCGGCCAAATCTCAGCAAAGCAGCCCATAGGGTCACAGAGATTCCAAAATGAGGCCAAATTTAGAGCCTGCATCCCCATCAGCTTCTGCTAAACAGAGTCCAAAGTAAAAGATTCATTCAGATGAGATTAAATTAATTATTTAAACTACAGAAAAATATGTAAGGGATGTCAGTGGTTTGGTGGCATGTTGTCCTGGTGGTCTCCTGGGTTTTTGCACATTGTAGATTTACCATTTCATTCACAGTAAAGAGACTCAGTGGTTGGTGGTATATCAGACAAGTCCTTTTCATTTAATGCAGAGACAATATCACATGAGCTACTGGAACACAAGATGGACGTGAGAGTGTATGTTGAATCACTAGTACAAACAATGAGACAAAAATCCTGTAAACATGTTTTGTACGGAACTTAATTCCAAAAAAAATGAATTCAAACACAACGAAGACATTTTCATTTAATGTATCTTCAAAATTGGTCACTGCCAACTCAAAGGGGACATTTCTTGCAACTTTGTATGCTCATTTTACGTACTGATTGGTCAGGTGTGTGGAGGTGAGGAAGTAGGTCGGGTTTGAACTTCTCTGTCAAGCTCTCTTTTTCATTCTTCATTCAACTTACGTGTCATGTTTCATGTGAACAGCCAAGTGCAACACCGTAAATACCTTCAAGGAAAGACTGTCTGAAAGTGTGTCTCTACCGCTGTATCTCTACATATGAATCTGTGGCCACTTGGAACAGCTATACACACTTTTGCATTTTGGGCAACAAGCCCAGGCCCTTAAGGTTAGGGAAAGATGGTGGTCTTGGTTAAATATAAAAAAGGTAAATGCTAACCAAAACCATCATCTTTCCCTAACCGTATCCAAGTGTTTCATAAGCCTTAACCTAACCTGGGACACAGGGCCCTGACTCACATGTCTGATGTCAATATCCTGTGCTTTGCATGTCCAACCACCCAGCCTGACCTCCTCTGAATTCTCTGCAGTATATACTATATATCACACCTCCTGGATTGGATACAATGTTGCCAGTGAACATAATCCAGTCAACAATTAAATTTCTTCCTGAACATATTTTGGAAAGCGAATGAGTAGGATATAAACACATTTTGTGGGAGACAGGGTTGATATTGGCAGGATGTGAACAGATGGCAGGTTCAGTACCTGCTGCTCACCGGTAGGTGTCAGGGCTGTCACAGGTTGGATTTGGGATTTTGTTGCTCTTTCACTGTGACAGGTTTAAATGTATTTGTCACCTACAACATATTGTTCTGTTGCTGCAGGAACCTTCTGCATCATCTCCCTCTGTACCTGTGTTGCCGGCATCAACTTTGAGCTTTCCCGTTACCCGCGGTACCTGTATGGCCTGCCTGATGACATCGGCCACGGCTATGGCTGGTCCATGTTCTGTGCCTGGGGAGGCCTGGGCCTCACGCTCATCGCCGGCTTCTTCTGCACGCTGGCTCCCTCCGTTCAGCCAATACCCCGATCCACCTGCCCCAAGTCCCGACAGGAGAATGGGACCGTCTGCTAAAGCTGGCAGCCGTGAGAAGACCAACTGAACCCACAGATTGAAAACAAACAAACAGAAAAACAGCTCCACGTCTTCATCCGTCCACGCATCTACTGTTCCGGTTCCAGATTTTTTTGTGTGTGTGTGTGTGTGTTTAAAAATGGGTGTCTTGATCTGCTATCTTGAAAAAAAAACTGAAGAACTAAAGAAATATTAAACATTAGAAGTTGTGCTTGTTATGCTGTTGTGGAGCAGATGCTGAAATGGACCCTGACCAAGAAAAGATGTAGAGGAAAATACATGGAGACACTGAAAGACTAAATTTTGGATTGTGAGTGGTTGTAGCAAAAGAATGGGAGCTCAACCTGGAGACTGCTTCTATTAACTCTTCTACAGTGATTGTGGAGAACTCAGTGAATCAGCGATATTTGAGGGAAACAGTCTGATTGTTAAGATCTCATGGACTTGGCCTTTTGGAGCCTCTTGTATTTCACAAGGGAATGGACCAGATGTGAAACCAGGTGACTTGCTGGGCTGGAACCACGTTTAGTGTACATCTGTTAACTTTCAGTGTTCCAGCCTCTGAGGTCCCCCCATTTAGTTGGGACATGCGGGCAGAAGGAGACCCAGGACCTCCACTGTTGTACATTATTGTACAGAATATTCCAGAGAAGAGACTACCAGGAACTGTCATGTTGGACCATTTTCATTCTCGTTGAGGTGCATTCCATTTGTCTGATGATCCCATACGCCATTTAGCATTTTATACATGCATTCGTCTTTTATTCAAAGTGTATTTTCCTTTTTACTGAACCCTTCATGTTGGGAATGAACTGTCGGCCGAGCGTTCTTTCAGAGCAAATGTCGTTTGTTTGATTTTTGCCATTCTAGTCCTAGAGATAAGTGCGTGTATGAGTGTGTGTGTGTGTATGTGGTGGGGGGGAGGCGTTGTTTTGCAGTCTCTATAGAAAAAAGTTGTAAAAAACATTATCATAATGACAAAGTGGAGCCCTGCCTTGGGGGTGTATAAAGGCAGGAGCTTTAATGAAAAGAAAGACACAATGGAGAGATGTAGTATCCTGTTTTACCCAACTGACTTCTGCCTTGTCATCTTTTCTGGAGATTCCCAGCAGGCATGGCGGATAAAGAAGAGTCGTTTTAAAGGGGGACGGCATGTTCAACTGTGTACGCTGCTGCCCTTGAGTGACTATGGAAGGCTTAAGTAATTGCATGTGACGAGAACACGCTCTGGCCTTCAACCTGGGAATGTGTGAACGCGGCGCCATTTCTCCGAGCTCTGGGCTTTTACTTCAGCTCTTATTTTTCTTTCACCAACAGCCAAGACCTGGCAGGGCTTTCTGCAGGGTCTCCACCCTCTGAGAGGGGGGTAAACAGTATCAAAGCACAAGGTTAAAAAGGCGTCACCTTAGTCAGTCGAAAGTCAACTACACTGAAGACGAAAAGCTAAGTGTACTGCATCTGCAAGAATCCTCAAGGCTTCAGCCACCGGTCATGAGTCAGAAATCAAAATTCACACTAGCATGAGCTTGAATGTTTCTATGCACATTAGGGAGGATGATCATAACGCAATAAATTGGCCATTTAAACACCAAACACTTACTGTGTTCAAAATACAAAAAGCAGACATTAAAAGGTAGTAAGACCACAGTCAACATGATCCTCCATTGGAACATCTACTGAAAACAGCAGTGTCCAAAAACAAAACCTGAACTGGGATCTGTTCAAGATTTAATCCCCGGTAATTACATCTTGGGTCTTATGTTATAAGCCCTTATCCCAATTATTGCGGTTTATAGGAATCTGGATATGCAACCTAAAGTAGTCCCATACTGTGGGTCGTAGAAATTCTGATTTAGATCAGGGAGTCCCAACCTTTCTTAAATGTGGGGACTGCCAAGCAAGCCAAGTGTCTTGTCTTGCAGGCAGTCACTGAGGGGTACGAGAGTAGAAGATGTTTTATGTGTTCAGCAACTACTGTCAGACACTGCCTTTATTCTAAATTGTGACAAGCCCTGCCAAGATTCAGTCCAGTGAACGATGCTTAGCTGCCAGTATGCTCCATCAGAAATGCTCGTCAGATGGGCGAACAGCTTCAGAAGCCCACTACCCCCCTCCCCCCCCACTCCCTTACCCATATTTCAACAATTATTGCATTTTGACTTTTGCTTTCCTATGACAGATTTCCAAACTGGTTTGGACAACATGTTTCTAGCTGTTCTAGCGCTACCCGGCTCTTGCAATTGGATACAGACAAGTGAACATTGATGGAATACATAAGTCTTATATGAATGTCATCGTGTTCCCAGGTCTCAGAAATGACCTTGAGTGAGTAGAATTTAATCATGAAATGATGGCTCAAACCACAAAAATAAGACCCAAGTTGTAATAAACCAGAATTAACCTTTATTAACAGAAATTACCCGCTCTGTTAGCTACTCTCATGCTCTGTAATGATGGTTTGCTGTGGATTTGGGTGTATGCAAAAAATGCACAAATAGTACACAGGATAAAGGTAGAAATTGTGTGTTTGAAAATGAATTGAGCAATGTTATAGATAAAAAAGGAAGTGATTTTGCCTCCAAATTGAATTTACAGTGACACAGTCTTTTGTTGAGGTCTAAAAGAACTCTACCGAGAGAGAGGGAAGGCAATTAGAGGAGTGTTTCAGGCGACAGCTGCTATACGGGTTAACATCTTCGTGACAGCTTCTTCGGTTAGTGATAGCACCTTCAAAGGATTCAATTAAAACCACTCACCCTTCTGTGCCCAGCTAAACCCTTACAACTAGAGAGTAAGGTAATTAGATACGAAAGAGTCAGTGTTTTTAGTAATAATGTAATTATGTTATCTGGAGACATAAAACATAGTTTCTGTGGCAATCAGATCTTCAACTTCTCATTATCTCCAAGTCTGTTTCATCATGGAGTCATTTCTCTGAGGCTTCTCAAACGAGACCAGAGCATAAGTGACAGATCATAAACTGCGTAGGTAGGCCAACACATAATCTTATAATCGCATACATCTTATATAATGACATAATAAAGTCATCATCATAAATTAACTGTTTAAAAAGCCTTTCCTGAGATAATGAGATGGCAAACCATTACCTCTGATAACACAACTGACATCACAAGAAAAAGGAATAATTAAACTGCAGCCTCAACATATTGGAGCAAGACTGTTCAGCAAACATGGCCAATGTTAATTCCAAAACACAATTATATTATTAATTTATGTTAGTGTATTTAATAACGCAGTCCATACAAGCCGTGGGACTTTTCTTGCAGTCAGTGTATATTTTTTCAATCGGACATGTTCAGATGGACACAGGCTGATAATGTAATTGAGAACGCAATTACTCTGCTCGAGAGCTGTGCTGCTCTAACCTTCCTCAACAAAGAACTGCACACACACAGGCAGTACAGAATGTGCCAAGACCAGGGCAAAAAGGAGCGAGAGAGGGGTAATCGAGTAAGAGGGTGGCCCAGGCCCATACTGGCCTCTTAAAGACTGCTTCCGGAGTATACTGAATCAGGTTTAATCGGGTTGGGTCTTAAAGATTTAGAATGGGCCAGGCCCACGTAGAACTTTATGTCAAAGTATGTTAAAACAACTCAATAAAGTTCATTTGGGTATAATTTTATTTCATTACAGATTTTCATCTATTTTCATTTCAAAGTGCCCTTTTTCAAAAGTCGACTTACATTTAATTTTGGCATTTTCCTGAATGACATTTTATTTAATTATGTCACTTTTCTTTTTAGCCTTAGCTTAACATGGCTGAAGAAGCTACCTACCTTGCTGGCTAACTAGGTAGGCGGGGTTGAGAGCTTGGTTTATTACTCAGCATTAAAGTGACGAGCCAGTGTCTGTGCCTAGTTAGCCGGCTAGGCAGGTAGCACATGCGCCTTGTTAAGCTAAGTAAATAAAAGGAGATGTTAGTTACGGTGTCTGTGTACTGTGTTTATTTGCAGCGGCTGCCTCTTGTTGGTTGATTCAGAATTACGTTGTTGCTCTAGCTAACAGGAGCTAACTGGCTAAATTTTGTATCAGTTGCTGAGCTCACTTGCTAAAGAGGGAGGAGAGTTATGATAACAGCGGTTGTGAAAACTGACATGATATAATTACATGAAATAAAAGTGTCATTGGAAAAAAACCATTATGAATTTTTGAGAAAGGGCATTTTGAAATAAAGTGTCTTACGAAACAAAACTGTTAGAACTAAAATCAATTATAAAACATCTTAAATTTCACAAATTATGGTTTCATTTATATATTTTACAGTTTAGTCACGTGACTATTATTTCATAATTATTTATTTATATTTAGTATCAGACACCTTGGGGCTCCTTACATTAGCTTTAAAGCCTAATGCGATAGATATTTGTAACACATGAATGGAGACGATTGGCACAATCAGAGAGACACATTCTCATAAATCATATTTGAAAATAACCAAACCTGAACCTGGCTGAAGACTGGAGCTTTATGCAGCAATTCACCCCAAACCTAACTGGAATACGTCAGGTTTGGGCACGGCCGCTGAACCCTATTAACATCCATTTATTCATGTCTGTCAGCTAAGAGATTATATCTCAGTTTATGATCCCTTTTGTCCCACCCTGTAACCATAGTATGCACAGTCAGAGGTAAAAAAAGTACTAAAGATAACCTTCTTCAGACAAATGTAGAGAGACTTACCTGTTAAGCATGTGGTCAAAACTAATAAAAGCTGAGTTAGCAGGGAAGCACAGGCATGGATTTACAGTATGTCAGAATACTGACACTTGAGAAATAACTCAGACTGACAGTTTGAACCATGATTCACCCAAGCAGCAGGATTCACATCCAGCTATAGAATGACTTATAAGGCAAACAGCTTCGTCAGAGCAAACTGAAAGCCTCATGGCTTCTGAGCTAAATGATGAAGAAACAGGTTTCAGGACAGAGATACTGCAACTTCCATTGTGGATGGATGTTGAAAACAAACCTGACCAATCGACCTTTAACATCAGTAATGTGACTGTTGAGTAAACATAACATGAGAAAAAAAAATACTAAAGGAAATGTGTGTGGAATGTAAAATCACAACAAAATAAATCGGTGTGTTTACTAATGCTGTTGGTTGTTGTGTATGTCGAGTATGTGTATGAGAATAGGACATTAAAGGGGATGCACAGTTTTAGGGTGCAAATGGACTGTAAATAAATCATTGTTCACAGAGAATGGAAAAGTTTCTTCGCAGAGGGAATCCAAGAAACATTCAAGAAAGCTTTTACATGGCAACAAGTTTCCCTTCGTCAACATGGGCAGAGGATGTGGATGTTTCCCTTCAGATGACCTACTGGTGACGAATAAAATACCTTCAAACAACTTAACAGGCATGTCTACACACAAATTAATGTGTCAGAAACAGAGCTTGCCTAATGAATTTAAATATCATGCATAAACTCTGCTTGACGTGGTTAGCTTGCTTGGCCAATTAGCAAAAAGTGGGAGTAATTTTTGTGTGACTAGCTCAAAGTGCTGAAAAATCACGATCGCAGTCCAGTCTGTGGCTACACAGCATATGGGGCTGCGTAGCCACAGACCGGTCAGGGTGCCCATGCCGTCACAATGTTATGGCTGATCAGGGTAGAAGCACATCATTTCCAGGCAAAGTCTGAGCGCTTTAGTCACTCTTGACATTATCTGCAAGCTGCTGCCTCCTCGGGATGATAAAGTTAATTGGCATGCACTGAAAGCATTCGAGGTCTTTTCAAGTGCTTTCACAGGAAGTGTAGCTGGAGATACATGCAGAAGGTTCTGTGGAATCCATCAGAGCCTCTCACCAGTTCGTTCTGACAGGAAAAATGAGACCAAATGAGCTCAAAGTCAGTGCCCACATGGATGAAGAGAATGGATTCAGACAGGAGAGTTTGACGAGTCACAACCGATTTTGGTTTGTTGCGGTTTGCCTGCATGGACTGGTTTGCTGACTTGGTTTAACTTTGTCAAAGGAAAAAGTAATTAGCGTGAACCGACGCTTCACTCGAGTGCACAGGTGGAGGAGAAATAAGGACCTGATTCAACACACGTTATCATTTTCTCTTTTATTTAATATTTATATTGTTTTATGTTCCAGACCTCAATGTTTGTACATTAATTATGAAGAATACTGCTGAATCATGAAAGTTGTCAGGACCTTATGGGGAAAAAAACTGCTATTACTGAAGTTTTTGGATGATAAAGGGAAACATGATGTACAATTGATGTTAATGATGGTTTGAGTTGGTTTGAAGCGCTACTATCCCAGCACCTCAACAATCAACCAATTGTCTGAAATTAAAAATAAGACTAATTACTAAAACTAGCCGGTCAAGGCAGATGACTGGCCACCCAGAGCCCTGTTCTGCTTGAGGTTTCTGCCTGTTTAGGGAGTTTCTCTTTGCCACTGTCTCCTAGTGCTGCTCACGGTGGGAAACGTTGGGTCTCTGTACATGAAGAGTCGGTCTAGACCTGCTCTATATGAACAAGTGCTATGAGATAACTTTGTTGTGATATGGCGCTTTATAAATAAAACTGAATTGAAAATAAAATTGAATAATTCCACTTCAGGAGTCCTGTGAGATTAACTGTTCAATTCCAGCGAGCTTCCTGCTGCAGATCAGGAAAGAGAAGTCTGATTTAAATATATAACTAGAATTACTGTCGTGCGTTTGTACGACCGTGCCAAACCAGTCAAGTTGCAGTATACATTCATGTGTGTCCAGACTCACAAAGTAAAGTTGGATCCTTATAGAATATAGCTACACAAAAAACGCTGCTTGTGTTTTCTCCCGTCATATTTAGATGGGAAGCCTCTTTATGAGCTGGAGGTGAAACTCACAGGATCACGATCAGCAGGGTGCGCTCCAATGGGTTGTTTGCAGTCATATGATTCCAATTACCCTCAAAATTCAGAATGAGGCCGGAAGCGAAAAACAGAATGGATGAGATGGAGGAAAAGTGCGGCTAAAAAACTATTTTCACGCAATGACCTTTGAGTCAAACGTGTCACCTATTCAGTGTCTGACCAACTGTGAAATATGGTCACAATCTCCCCTTCTGTTCCTGAATTATGCTGTTGAATACTGGCCAAAAGGTTGGCCAAATGGTTTTCCAGGACATTATGTCACAGTAAAGTTGACCTTTGCCCTTTTGGGTAAAAAATGTCATCACTTCATTGTTGCATCCCATTCAACATTTGTGTGAAGTTTTGCCATAATTACTGCTTCAATTTTCTGTTGCAGCCAAAAACATGTTGTGTGAGGTCCTTGACCTTTGACAACCAAATTCTAATCAGTTCACCCTAGAGTCCAAGTGGACATTTGTGACAAATGTGAAGAAATTACCTGAAGGTGTTCCTGAGATATCACGTTCACAAGAATGGGTAATACGGATGTACGGACAACCCAGAAACACGATGCCTCCAGCCAAGGCTATCGCCGGCTAACATTCAACAAATGAAGACTACACTAAGAACTTTTCTGTCTGAACAAGTACGGATCACATGACCACAGAACAACAGTGACTGCCCTGAATGTCAGCGTCACACATGCAGTTGAGGCTTTGAGGCCGTCATAGAAATCTGGGCCAATGGACGAGGCCCCTGATAGCTGACAGTGAGCGCCACACAGTGGCACAGAGTGTGCTAAACCTAATCTGAGCGGATATACGTCGCATCCTGCCGCTGTCTGTCTACCTTCAACCCTCTGATACAGAGGTTTGGCCAGCAGGTCTCTTGTGGGGCACAAGGTGAATATTCACTAAGCAGCATTAAAAGGATTCCACAGATTTGGACCACATTTTCTGCATTTGCCTTGCAAGGCTTTCACTCTATGGAACAGACACAAACACATTTACTGCTCCGTAAAAAGCACAAGTCATGCTTTATGCCCACGTCTGCAAGGTGTGTCTGTGAGGGACCGTCTGTGTGCAGCCCAAAGTGTATGACTGTGTGGATCATACACGCCAACACATGTGGACACGTCCATGTATAGACTGTAAACAGAACCGTGTCTGCATCCATTCTGAAGTATATCCTGCTCTGTAGTGGAGACTGCTTCCTCTGTGTATTGCATCTCATCCCATCAAAAATAAGGCTAGGCTAGGCTAGGCTAGGCTAAGCCCCCCCCCCCCCAATTTCAACATAATTCCTTTGATCCTGTGAATTGAAATACTACTCCGTTGATTTAGTATTGCACTATACTCCTATAACATTTAGTCAGACTCACAATGGACAGCTAAACAAAAGGGATCAAGATCAATGCAGCAGAACCAAAGATATCATCAACTATCAGCAAAGATCAACTACTGGAGCAAAGTTTGCAGTGCAGATTGGGCAAACACAAAACACTGCTACAACTGATGTACAACTTAATTCACACAGTAACCAGGTCCTGGGGGTCACAAGCATCACTATAGAGACAAGGCGTGGACACAACAAACTGACTTGTTTACATGTGCACTCATTTTCCACTATTATTGCGAATTTGATACAGGTTATATGTGAAATGTTCCGAATGTAGCATTTTCCTATTGGAACATGCCGATATTATTCAAGTTTTAGGAGCATTCTTTGGACAGCCACTCTTACTTACAACTAGAGACATCTATGGCACTCATCACTGTATTCTTTATCTTTAAGTAGGCTGGCCTTCTCTTTTCATTAGAAGATACCAGAATTTGTAATCTTATTGTGTTACTATGGTATTATTGTAATATAATTATATTTTAATACATTTTAAAATTGATTAATGTCTTATTGATACACTTATGCTCAGGTCTCTCTTCAAAATGAGATCGCAATCTCAATGGGACTTACCTGATTAAATAAAATTTAATTTTATACATACATACCATACCTTTATTTAAAAGGAACACTTTTTAAGCAGAGTAGAGCATCAAGTCAAGTAAATTTCTGGGATATTGATCTGGTCAGTTTAGTAGCAGAGGGGGTTGTTAATCAGTTTCAGCTGCTTTGGTGTTAATGAAATTAACAACAGGTGCACTAGAGGGCCAACAGTGAGACGACCCCCAAAGCAGGAATGGTTTTACAGGTGGAGGCCACTGACATTTATTCCCCTCCTCCTCTTTTCTCACTTGTTTTGCATTTGGCCAGGCTCAGTGTCACTACTGGTAGTATGAGGCGATACCTGGACCCTACAGAGGTTGCACAGGCAGTCCAACTCCTCCAGGACGGCACAGCAATACGTGCCATTGCAGAAGGTTTGCTGTGTCTCCCAGCAGTCTCAAGAGCATGTAGGAGATCCCAGGAGACAGGCAGTTACTCTAGGAGAGCTGGACAGGGCCGTAGAAGGTCCTTAACCCAGCAGCAGGACCGGTATCTGCTCCTTTGTGTTCCACGGAGGAACAGGATGAGCACTGCCAGAGCCCTACAAAATGACCTCCAGCAGGCCACTGGTGTGAATGTCTCTGACCAAACAATCAGAAATAGACTTCATGAGGGTGGCCTGAGGGCCCGGCGTCCTCTGGTGGGCCCTGTGCTCACTGCCGGCACCAGTGAGGATGTATATCGATCCCCAGTCAGGGCGGCAGAGTAGGCCCTTGGGCAAGCCCCTCGTCGCTACCTGCCCAACTCATACCTAATGAGTGGTCAGAATACAAGTCACTCCGGCTCGGACGTCGCCCAGGTCAACAAGGTCCGGATCAGGTGTTGGGGAACCAGGGAAACCTTGATGAGAAAAGGGCTAGTGGAACAAGAGCAAAACATTCATGGACAAGAATAGAGGAAAAGGGATTGTTGGAATGCTACTACACAAGTAAGGCCAGCGACAGGGATTATATGCAGAGGATGTGGGAACTGTGCAAAGATGCCCCTGAAACACTCCTGCACATAACGGCAGGGTGTAAGACACTAGCAGGCAGGGCATACATGAAACACCATAACCAAGTGGCTGGCATAGTGTACAGGAACATCTGTGCCAAGTATGAGCTGGAAGTCCCACGGTCACAATGGGACGCACCTCCGAAGGTGGTTGGGAATGACGACGCTAAGATCCTGTGGGACTTCCAGATACAGACTGACAAACTGGTGGTGGCGAACCAACCGGACGTAATAGTGGTGGACAAACAGCAGAAGGAGGCAGTAGTTAAAGATGTAGCATTTATATATGCCCTATCGTTTAGCCTTTAAGTTATTGTGGTTGTGCGGATGTGCTCTGCAGATTAAAATTCAGCCAAATTCTGGTGATCCAACTGATCTATATTATCGTTGCCTAATTTATTCATACCAGTGTGTCGGGATTTGTGCCACGCCTATTCTGAAAATGCTGTCATCAATGAATGAAGCCACAGCCCACAAAAAGTTTAAAAGATTATCATTATTAACTATTAGTTTTTTTGAATATCACATGGAGTCCCTGAATCCCTACATCTGGTTCAGAAAATGACACCAAAAATAAATAAAGATAACACGGCCATTAAGATATATAGCTAGTAACTACTTTTAAATTAATTTGACTCTCAAAATCATTCTGCTATAATGGCTTAAAAACATAGATCATTTGCCATCAAATCGAATGTTAATTTAGTCATTTAGATACATACAGTTAAATCTTTAAGATAATACAGACACACTGCTCCTAGTCTCCATCTGATGGTTAAAAACTGCCATTGTCCCATCTTATTATTATAATTTTGGAAGTAGAAGGGAGGGTAACAGGGTGACTTCAAGGTCAAATTAAACAGGTGACGCCCTGCTCTCATTTTGAGTTTGCGCTGAGTTTGAGGCTGACAAAAAGCGAGCGCATGCACCTCTGATCATTACGCGTGTAAGAATCCCTGTTGCACGCTCAATAATCTGTTACGCTCATGATTCAGTCCTCCTTCGTGCACAAATCCAATTCTGCTCTTACAAATCTGCCTGTGCGCTCTCAATGGCTGACTTGCAGGCTGAGTAGTGTTCAAAATAGTCGTCAATATACTTCCATAGCTGTGCAGCTCCTTAATGCTACCACACATCAGCCATACTGAACCTTCAATGTCTTCCTGATCAAAGACTCAAGATGCGGCATACACCTTTGTGATTGCAAATACTTTTTCAGACTCTGGAAATTGCTAAGGAGTCTTGTTTTAACCGAGTCTAGCACTTTGTGATAATGATGCATTAAGATAGTATTATTAGGTGTTGCTGGGGTACCTTGCCTAAACCAACTCTTGACAACCAATCAGAAACCAAGACAAAGAAACACAAGAGCTCAGAAGATCTGGAGGAGGAAGAAATCTAAATATATTATTTCATTACTTGTTAATAATTTTGTACTCTGTATCTGCAGTTCGGTTTGTTTCGAGGTTGTTATGACTGCGTGCATGGATGTTGACACTCCCTAGTGGCGGTTGATGGTGGCGCTCTGTAGCAGGTCTGTCTGGGTCTGTGTTGGGGTTCTGAAGGCTGTCTGGAAGCCTGGTGGTGGGGAGTGGAACTGGTTGGTGGGGGCCGGGTAGTGCGCCCAGCCAGCTCTGTGGTGGGGTGGCTGGTTCCCAAAGGCGGCGCTGGACGGGCCATCCATTTCTGTGAGCGTCTGCAGGGACTTGAGCCAGTGTGGAGGATTGTCATCTTGAAGTGAGTCCAAACTGTTGCAACTGGAGGCTGGAATCCCTGCAGAGGACAAGGTAACCGTACACTGAGATACAACATTTGAAATTAAGTCATCTGCAAATACTAATAAATAAAATATATTCTGTTGTCATGGCTAAACACTTTAACCATCTCTTCAGATTTGATGGGATTTGCAATTTATTAAATTCATATTCTTCACAAACAAGATTAAACAAGTGAGCAATGTAGAACAAACAAATCCACAAAGGATATATGAAGTTAACAGCGTACTTCACCAATTCAGCATTGCACTCATAACATTGTCAGCCACACGATCAAAATTGATGCAGCAGAACCGTAGATATGTCAAAACCTTGCGCCTATGTTACAACAATGCTGACAGTTCAGTTGGACACTCTGTTCAGTTGCAGCTAATTGAGACTTTGGACTCACGCAGAGAAGAGGAGCGTTGAGTTAGAAAGTGCGCTTACCAGTCCTCTCTTCTCTCTGTCAGCAAGTCCAGAGTTGTCTGCTAACATTAAAAAAAAGAGACGTTCTAACCTCCAAAGGTCTGGTAAGCTCACTTCTTTCCGACCCAGCACCCACAGATCAAACTTGTTGTCTTCAGCTCCAACTGACGCTGACTCAAGTGACATCACTTGGGAACGTATATCAGATTTCACATAGCTCTCTTTGGATGCACAAAAGGTTTTACACAAATACGCAAATAGATCATAGGTGAGGGTTGGCGCTCGACTGGTAAACTGAAAGCTTTGCTTTCCAGCTCAGCTCCCTGTTCACCACGACGGTCCAGCAAAGTACTGTGAGAAGCTTGTAGAAGGCTACCCTAAGTGCCTGATTCAAGTGAACCAATTAAAAGGCAATGTAATTTAAATATTTTACCCGCTGTTCTAGTATATAAAGGCTGAAATAAGCATGAGCATAATTTCTTCCAGTTGGAGGTGCTGTGCCTCAGGCCAGTGGGGAGGGCATGGAATGGGCTGGGGTTGGAGGGTATAGTGGACTGTGCTGCCACCTACAGAATACCATGTGCCTCTTACAGAGATGGAGGGATAAAAGGTATACAGTGCATTCACTTAATGGCAAGACAAATATACTGCTCAACTCAAACATATATTTGTGCATTCTAGTGCCACCCATAGCTACAAACAAAGCTTCACTATCCCAAAAAAATATTGAGTCGAAATTAACATCACTCACACACAGAAACAAGGTCACAACCGGAAACACTAAATAATTCATGGCAGCACCAAGAAAGCTTAAATGTAGGTGAGATACTACTCCGTTCATTGCAACTCTATATAATACTATGCTTTAGAGGTAATATTTATGGAACTAAAGCTGCAGCCTTGAGTCCAAGCACTGATGACATGGGATTAAACCGTGTTAACAATTTCATATGAATGTGTCAATGGTAGGTTGGATTCATGGTCTGTAGAAATCCTCCAACAAGTGGTTCACCGCATTTCCATGGGTTTCCCAGTCCGAACTGGAACGTAGACTAGTAACAGGTTGAGTTAATCCACAAATCAGCAGCAGCTGGGAACATGGTGATGGGTGAAGAGAGGTAAGATGTGGGTGGTAGGTCCAAAAGGATAGTATTTAAAATTAACAATAATAATAATAATAATAATAATAATAATAATAATAATAATAACAACAACAACGATAATTTTGTTTTGCTAAAACCCAGGGTTTCATAAAGAAGACTGATTAATGTTAACTGTTTACTTCAGGGCTCTGTCTACAGAACCAAATGGGGACTAATAGTAGGGGTCACATGAATTTATCAAAGATCGGATTGCGATATTTGGGTCAGTTCCCCCTCACGTTTGCCAGTTGTAATTTCTGATTCTAATGACTGGTGCCTCAGAGCAATTGAACTGTAGCAGCCCTCTGTTAAGTGTCCCTGCAAACCTGCATATGGCACAGTGTGCTTTAAAACTGTAAGGCTGTGGTAGATAGTGGTCCCATCTTCACAAAGGTACAAAAAAAAAAAAAACAAAGATTCCCAGAAAATACATGACTTCAAAGTCCTAAATGGTTGAAAGTCACAGGAGGAATTTAACATGGATTTATTATCTGGATAATGACAATGGATAATCCTGCTGACAGAACTTCCTCAGCACTGCATGACAGCAATTTTTCAGCTTCTGAGTGTTCGGTAATCTTCAGTATTAGAGTTGAGTTTTTTTATATATCTGTTGGCGAGGTGTTTTGAGAACCACACCATTTCCACCTCCATTAAAGATTAAAGAAGATCAGCCAATAGCCTTTTTAAAAGCCCATTATTGTAATTTTAGATCAATCTAGTGCCCCTGAGCAGGATCTGGCTTCTACCTCTGATGATGGCTGGGTCCATCCAGCTGGCTGTGCCATCCCAGTAGAGGCTGTGAGAAACATTCCCAGAAACCCCCGGTACCCCTGTGTGGTTGACGCTGGATGAGGAAGAGGATGACGATGAGGAAGACGAGGAGTTGGGCAGTCCTCCAAAGTTGATGTTGATGTTGGGTAACAGCGCTCTGAGTCCCTCCTGCCACTCTTTCACATTTATACTCTCTACACAACTGCTGTTTTCTGCATGGAAACAGGAAGAGGGGAAGCTCTTAGAAAGGTATGCCACTAGCAATACATGAATAATGGTATTAGCCTTAAAAAAATGTTCTATTAAGCACGGTCTTAAATGTTCCTTTTGGCAAACAGGTTAGGTGTGAAAGCACACTTAAATACAAATGTAAAACGTAACACAATGTGGACTAGCAGACAACTCTGGACATGGTGGTGAAAGTGAAAACTGGGCTGCTGGTGGCTGAACACGGCTTCTACAATTCACTGACTGACAACACAGCTGGAGTAAATCTAACGAGGCACGAATTAGCAGCCTCAGATGCTGCCAATTAATAATGTAGGTCGCTCAATTTACTTGAGAGCTAGGGGTAACTTCACTTCTTTTGTGGGTTCTACATTGAATGCAAAGCCTCAAGGTTTGGGTCAGGAACAAGAGCGTGTGCTGTATGTAGGTGGAACCACAAGTGATTCTGTCATAAAGTTATTTATTAATAACTGGCACATATGCCCGTGAGACTAGGGCAAAAAAGTCCAGATTTTGCAGCCAGTAGGGATGGATATCAATAGTACTGCCAATGCAATACCAGCGTTTTAGTGCAGATACCAAAAAGATCGTACTATGAGAAGTTTAAACAAGCTTTTCTCAACATAACCAGTCTATTCATTTAAGAAAAGAAATTAAAATTCTTAAATGCTAAATGTTGTCTAAACACAAGGAGCGGTACAATACCTTTGGCTAAAAAACACAATGGTCTGAAATCTTTTATTTAAATCAGGAACTATCTGATCAAAGAATACGTAAACAAGATGATGAATCTGACCACATAGCCGATGCCAAGTGAAACGGATACATGATCGTTAGTTCTAAAAAAGTATTGAGGTTTGATAAACAGCCCAGTATTGCATATATTTCAATTTGGCCATTGTTATCCCCAAACATGGTACACAAAGTGCTCACACAACTGTATTCTTATCAGTCTCCAAAAGACCAAACCGGTCTTGACAGTTTAGAGTCAGCTGCTTACTACATCACCTGTTAAATAATAGGAATGTCTGTTGTGTTTTTCCATCAGTGAATAATAATTTTAATTCATAAAATGTACCAAGGCAATCTAATGATCACATCAACCATTCCACATTGGTTGTCTGTGCCTGTGGTCGAAAATATAGCCAGGCCAGTCAGATCTGAGATCTGATTTAGGTCCTGGGTCTGAAGGGGCAGAGCAGTGGGCTAAGTATTCATCTGCCATGTTCTCTCCTGCAGCCCAAAAGCAGCATTTCAGCGCTGTGGTTGCGAGCTGGAATCATTTAGAGCTCTGTCTAATGAGACACTGCAGACCGTAGACCTCGTGAGGATGGCAGTTACCATGGCCTCTATGAATAATAAATAGCAATTGGCAGGATGATTGTTAGTTGACCTACCCACGGCGTGCTTCCTGCAAGATGGCTATCGCACAGAAGAGACTATGGATATGCCACAAAGCATTATTTATTACGTCTTGAGATGTTGTTACTATAGCCATTACTTTAAGCATCAAGTCTAAGGAAGATTCCATTAATTATACTAAGCTTTTGAATTAAATACTGTCAAGCACTAACCCCCAAAACATGAGTGATTAAGAAGAAACAATCCTCCCTCAGTATTCCCCTGTGATCCTAGCTTGCCCTCACTAAGCCCTTCTTTTTCATTTTAATCAGGCTATCAGGCAGGGAAGCATGGCTGGCATTAGCATCATCACCTATGTTGCCATTTGCATTCCCAGATAAACAAGTGCCCTCGTGTTTAATTCATGAGGCTGAGAGCTGCCTTCAAAATCAATTTTAAGTTATCTAACGCCACTCTGTTACACGGAAGAATTATTTACCATTAAATTAGCTGATGTCTTTTTGTGTGACTGCCATCAGACGAAGGTTCTCTGCCAATGTAGCCTCATCTTCTTCAACTTGTTTTACTTAACCACCGTCATCTTGTGTTTAAACACTGCAAACCTACCGATACACTGCTAATGAGATCATTGCAGCTCAGAAATGGTGGACGATTACAACCTAAGAGACAAGAAGCAGCGTGGTTTGAACACTGCGTTCAAATGTCAAAATACAGACACCCCTGTCCACTTATGTCTGGTCTAGGGTGGTTTTTTGTTAGCATGCCTGGCTAACCAGCTTACTACCTAGAGTGGTAAACCAATGTTACTTCCAAGGCAAAGGCATCATTACCTAATGTTATTATTTTGTTTGATTACAAGCTTTGTAAAAACCTCCGTTAGGTCTGGCACATGACATGACATGCAATGTGTAGTATTCCTAGCCATTACTGGATGCTACCGTGTCAGAGTTTAGGCTAACATTAGCATCTCTATCCTGCTCTTTATTTAGGAAAATGTACACTGCTGCAACAACAGCTTAAGGTGTTACACCCATCCACCCATTTGCTGCCACTTATCCAGGGACCGGGTTACGGTGGCGGCAGGCTAAGAAAGGTAGTCCACAGGTCCGTCTCACCAGCAACATTTTCCAGCACTTCCTGCGAGTTCCCAGTCCAGATGAAATATATCATCTCTTCAGCATGTTCTGGGTTTTTCCCCCCGGGGTCTCCTACCAGTTGGACATTCCTGGAAAACCCCCAAAAGAAGGCGCCCAGAAAGCATCCTGATCAGAAGCACAAACAACCCCAGCTGGCTCCTTTCAACATGAAGTAGCAACGGCTCTACTCCGAATTCCCTCCAGATGTCCAAGCTCCTAGCCTAGCCACCTCGTGTTGGAAACTCAATTTTGGCCACCTGTATCCGCAATCTCGTTCCTTTGGTCACCAACGCAAACAAAATTATATAAAATCACTCGGTGCATGACTCTAGAAATTTGAAACAGTGATCTGTGTCTCCTTGCTGATTATTGGCTTGCTGTTCTGTGGTATCCAGGAGCCACTTCCTTTCTGCTAAAAAGGAATGGAACATGGAAGCAACACACATGCTGTACAACGACTACATGCATGACTACATGCTCCATTGTGATGAGATGAGAATTCATATCAGGAGGAAATCAACAATCACAGAGAACAACCCACTGCTCAATGTCAGAAAAACAAGGAGCCGATTGTTGATTTTAGGAAATAGAAGGCAAAGGTGCACACTACTGTCTACATTAGTGGAGCTCATCAGTGGGCAAGTGAACAGTTTTGGCTCCCTGGGAACCCGTCATGGACATAGCACATATCCATGCTTATAAAGAAAGCTCAGAGACGACTGAATTTCTTAAAGAAAAACTTAAGAAAGCAAAATTCTTGTTTGTTAACCTTTACAGAGGAGCAACACAAAGCATCATTGACTGGAAACAAGACCGATGACGTTTTACAACTTCATCAACGTCATGTTTGTCACAGGAAAATTGAAATGGCACTCAAGTGGCAGTAAAGAAAACTTTTTAAGCTATCTACTATAACAGAGTCAGATATAAGAAGAAGAAGAAGAAGAAGAAGAAGAAAAAGTGCTATGAGATAACTGTTGTGATATGGCGCAACATATAAAAAACTGAGTAGAATTGAATGTCAATTGAATCACTTCACATGGCTACAAGCATACTTCACACCTTTATGCTAACAAAACTTGACTTAAATTCTGACAAAAAACATCTTAACTCAAAGTCCACTGGTTAGTTTTTCCCCCAGAGCTTTCAACCACATCTCACGTTCATTGGCCAGCGGACTTAGCTGATGTGCACTGATGAAGCCTGAGATGCAGGTAAAAACTGGAAAAGGCCGGTAAGTGGACCTTGAGTCTTTGTCCGACTACTGTTTTCAAGGTCAAGAATGAACGTTCATGCTATCAATCAAATGACTCAATGTGACTAAAGCTAATATACATTTTATCAAATGACTAACAGCCCCGTTTTAATCGCACAAGTGCACAACGCGCGAGGTCTTAGAGCACACAGACTTTGTGGGCATCTCCAAGCTCACGTTTTGTGTGTGTGTGCAGCGGCGCAAAGTGCTGAAGGGATTGGTGAGACGATCAGAGGGAGCGGTGAGTAATAACTACACTCCAGCCAGTGATATCACTGGTCTATAATAGCCCAACAAATGGAATGAGGTTTCTTCAGGAAATCATATTGTTGTCTGAATGGCGCAGAGCAGCACAATTTGAACACACACCACAAATCTGCAACCAAAGGCAGATGGTGTGTGTTGTTATTTACTTTGTAAATGATGACAGACAAAAAAATTTTAAAAATAAAAATGTTGATGAAGTCCTTGATATGACAGCATCAATCAGACACTTTGAGTTTTAATTCTACTGCATCTCACATCATAAAAGTTCAGATATTATAAAATATGATCGCTGTGACAGCTGTAACCTGATGTCTCCTGCACAAACAATAGAAGTTATAATGTGCCAGTCTGATGTGTGTAGTTATTTTGTAGCAGCATGCTGTCATTTGCATGCGATTTAATCAAGGGAAACATGGAGGACAGGCCTGCATAATGGCACCGTGCTCTGTAGCGGCACTTCTCAAATCTGAGGCTACAGATTTACCAACACATGTGTCTTGTTACCTTCAAGTGGCTGCAAGGATTTAATGAACTGCAGAAGAAGCTTTTCATACAGTACAAAGCAGCTGTGGACAACTGATACTGCAAGAATCACTCTTGTTGCTTTACTGGCTTTCCTGCTTTAACAATATTAAGTGTTTTTATGCAGATTTAAATGCATCTACTTGCTTGAGTGTGAATAATAGATAAACTATTTTATTTACATTTTGAGCATTATTCCGTTACTTAAGTGCATCTGCTGCAAGTATCTAGTTTGCTCTTGTAGATAAAATGACCAAAGTGGCAGTGAAGTGATGTTGCACCAGAAACAGATGTGGTTCTGAGGCGACTATTTCTCAGTGCGTTTCCCACCAAAATACCAACAACTGTGTTTGCACTGCTTCATTTGAATGACTCTCCCTCTGTTTGCACTGGCCAACACCAAAATACCACACAGACAGGCAAAGCCAATTTCAAGGTCAAGAAAATACCAAACTGTCAGTGTGCTGCTTGCGCTAGTCATTACCACTGCCACGAAAATAGAGAAGAAACAAAAAAAGAAGAAAGAAGATGAAAGTGAGAATGAAAGAAATGAAAAGTTGCAATAGGCTACCAGCCCTTTAGTCCAAGTCACTGAATAACAAAAAAACGCAAGGAGACATCAGTGAAAGTTATAATCCTACTGGACAGTGAGCTTTTACCCACCACCATATGAGAGATGTAGGTTTGACAGAGCTTTAGTTATGGTCCATGAATGTAAGACCATGCTACTTTTATAGACATAATTATCAGAAATAAATATTATCAGGGCAAATTAGGCATTATACCTTCATGCATCTCTCTAATGTGTTATTGTTTTCCTTCAAAGTCCAAAGAAGACTCAGTGCGTGATCTGTTCATTCTGGACTGCAATGAGGGATGATTTATGGGTAGCTCTTACAAAAACATTTCAGGTCAGTCTATTCACTGTAGCTTCCACTAAGCCCCACCACACCTTCAAGACTTTTTCCCATCTCACTTCTTATCACAAATACTTCCAGACTTGTAAACATGGGCCTGAAGCAAAATCCTTACTTTTGATGACATTTGCGGCAAGATTATTTCAGTACTTGAATATGCTCTTTGGAGGATAGAGCAGATGTTGAGAAAAAGTTAAGCATAAACCAGAAGAGATGTGAGAAGATGCTCAGAATACTAGCGGTTGAAGTCAGGCTACTTTCTCAATATATACTTGCACACAGAAAGATTGCCTGCTGCGTTACAATAATGCTACAGTAAATGATGTGCTGCCACCAAGTGGTCAATAAATGAGCACACGTTTACCCACAAAACAATGCACTAAAATGATGTAATGTACCAGTTGTTTCTTGAAGTTCCCAGCTCTTTACCTGGTCTGCAGAGACTGTCACTTTGGAGACCAAACACCCTACAGAACAAAATACAGTGCATTCTGTATTTTCTCGTTTTGATTAAGTGCAAATCTTAGTATACATTCTCAGAAAAGGCAGACAGGCTGAGACAGATGCAAATTGTATTATGTGAGGTGTCCAGTTAAGGGAGGTTTTGTTGCACTAACAAAAACACTCTTGACCTCTGTAGTTTGATGATATAAGCCGGTATGGTTGGTATGTGTTCTCCTGTTTGCACTGGCACACATCACTGGGCTGGGTGTGGCAATCCTCATTGCAAACGTCAGAAACAGTCTATATGTTTAAACCGTTTAACATGTCAACCCTGACTCCTTTATATCTGTTTATGCTCAATTTAAATGACTATTCACATACACGTAAATGAAGGATGATTAGAAACAAATTACAGTAAACTTTTAAATTTTTGTTGTTTTTGTTTGATGCGTTGCTTTTGTGCTGTGTTGCTAGCTGTACCCCAATTAGCCCCTCGGGGACAATAACGTTATCTTTGACCTTTGGATTATGTGTGCACAGGTCAGATTCCCCAGACCCCCCCTCTCTTATCCAGTCTCACCTGTGATGGGGATTCCTCCAAGTCCAGTACTGTGATGTCGTGGCAGCACTGTCAAGTCCAAGAAGCTGCTGTGTGAGATGGAGGTTGCTGAACTGACTGTGTGGTTCAAATGCACAAAGTTCCTGCGTGAGGAGGTGGAACCCATCCAGGACCCACAAGGTGTTGAGGAGGAGGAGCAGCTAGAGGTGGATGATGATGATGATGATGATGATGGGTGAGTGGGGAAGCTGAAGGAGCTGTAGCCTCCCCTCTGCAGGTGCTGATGCTGGGAGGAGTGGCGAGAGGGTGGGTGGTGGTTGGGGAATGGGAGCCCTCCTGGGGGCCCAAGGCCTTTGTTTAGCAGGGGTCCGTGAGTTCTGTGGGGGAAGGAGCCGGGTGACAGAGGGGCACTGAAGCGGTCTTCTACGGTGAGCTCCTTCTCTATGAGGTCAGCCAGAGCCCTGCGTGTGATGTCGAAGGGGTCGAAGCCCAGGTCGTCCTCCTGCTGCTGTTTGGACGAGCCAAAGCCAAACGCAGCCTGCCAGTCTGTGGACGACGACACCGGGATGGTATCTGCACACACAGGACATGAGCTGTGAGCAGGCTTCACACAGAAACAGTTGTCAATCTGTTAACAGTTCACTGTTGAATGATAGCTCATTAATACACTGAATTCCTCAACTCCTAAGGGTTCCGCAAGCACAGTCTGATGGATAAATGGCTGAATATTTGCATCTGTCTGGCCAACTTCAAACATAAGTCACATCTTGTGGGAGGAGACTTACATTGTACATTTTGTATTCTAGGCCATTTGAATAGTATTTCAGAGCAGAAACTACTTCCAGATGATTTACAGATTTCTAATCCTAAACTTAATCCTTATTTTTATACAAATACCCTGTAAGAATAACAGCACTAATATTATTAGTACTTCTTTGTAAACTAGTTGGCTGCACTCCATACAGCTGGACAATTTGCTGCATTTCCATTGTGAAAATCACATAAACTAAATACTACAATCAGGGAGGGGGGGGGACTGTCCAAAGTCCAAAAAGAGCACCTGACAAACACCCCTAAAGTTCAATAATTAATGCACCGTGTGTCTTCTGTTTAATCCATACACAAAGAGAAATGTAAAAACATCAATTTGTGGTTCTAGGGAAAGTTACATACTGAATACATTTCTTGACTAAATCAGTTTCTCCATCCGCCCAACACTTCCATGCAGCATATCAGCTGATTGCCTGGCAACTCCCCATAAAAACCACAAACTGTCATTGAATTATCAGGTCTTGAAAAGGTTGATGAGCTTACAGAATTAAAAATAATATCAATGTATTACTTCATCTATCTAAATCAGTTTGTGTGCAGATAAGGTGTCTGGAGAATACTCCATCCAAGTTCAACACCAACTCATCACTGTTTTAATATCATGCAATTTTTACAGACAGTGAGTTTGAGACTTCATAAAAAACCAATACACTTTGCTATCAGCAGAAAGATTAACCAGCAAAAACCCTTATTTGATGCAGACTTTCTCCATCAGGCCTACCTGAGGTGAAGAGGCTCTGTGGTTCTGGTGCAGTGGGCCAGTCAGTGTTGTTGTGTGGGGAACTAGGGAAGCTGCTCAGCCCACTGGGGAGTGGGTTTGGATGCCTGAAGTTACTGTTGTCTGAGAACAGTGACTGTGACTCTGCAGCAGCCGCCTCAAAGGTGGAGCGAACTGCGTGGCCTGTGACACTGATGGGAACAACCAGGCTGGGCTTACTCAGGCCAGGAGGGGGCGATGGAGAGTCACTTCCAGGGACCTATAGGACACAAGAGAAGAGAGGCTCTTACTTTTATCTCAGTGTCTTACAAGACTTTCACTCACAAGTTTGGAAATCTGTGTTTTTGTACTTCAAGTCAGTCCATTTCTTACCAGTTGTGAGGTTTCACCATTGCCTATACTGATGATGTCTGGCAGTTTCTTGCTGGGGCTGCAAAATAAAAGCAAAGAAATTGCAATTATATTTACCTCCCAGAAAACTGAGTGTAAGCGTCAATACACAGCTACTGTAAATTGTCATGTAAAAGCTGCAAATGAATAAAGGCCAAGTCTTAAAATAAATGCTGGGGTGTGACCAACTCAAACACATATTGCCAGTTGCTAAAGGTTAATAAAGGTTTATGAAAAAAAAACAGTGAGGGGTAAAATTACCTGTAGCCTAAAAAACTGTGTGGTAAATTGAGCACAATGTACATTTCCACAGCACTAATTCCAGTTCAACAACAGTCAACAGAAAAAACATTTCATCAACCTTTTAATAACGGTTTGTTCACATTTGTGTTTTTTGCAATTGGCGTTAAGCTGCCGTTAATGAAACTCAAGATTTCCTGTAGGTTTTTAACATTAAAAGCCTTCCAATCACAGGCAGGCTGGAAGACGTTTAACTTGAAAAATCTGCTGGAAATGTCGAGTTGCATTCAGAGTAGCTTAACATCAATCGCAAAAAAAAAAAGAAAAAGTGGAGGGGCATGTACATTATACTAAATTTAGACATTTAATTTTAACGGGTAAACATGAAGGTAATTTTGAGTCAGCATTAACTGGGAAGCAGGTGGTATAACAGGTATAAGCCTGTTCCAAATAAAGGCTCTCTAAAGTCCTCTTTCTCTCTGCCATTGAGGTAAACAATGAAAGAATTTACAATAATAATTTAAACCCATTTTGTTCTTCACACTCCGATTGGCTGGAAAGGTATTTTAGTGAGTGCCAATAAGTAAATTCAAAGTTCTACATATGACCTCAAAACAGTTAGAAATGGATAAACAACATACTTAATGCAGCCTGTGTATCAAGAGAGACGCAAACAGTGAAATGACTTTGTGGAGCGTTGCAACATTGAAAGCCATTCTAGTTTACCTAGTAAGGTCACAGTTTGAGGAGAAAGGGGAGAGGGTCTGTACAGGGCCAAGGCTGAGGTCAGATTCTGGCCCCTCAGGGGTCAAGTGTTCAGAGTCTGAGCCATCTAATGGCGGACTCTTCGTGTGATCTGATGACAGACCGTTGGTCGTCTTCCCTGACAGCTGTAATGACAGCCAGCCATCTTTACTGGAGCTGTTAGACCTGTGACAGCACAGACAGAAAAACTGAACTGAATGGTTCAATTTAAAGCTGAGAATACATATCTTCATTTACAATTACATTTGCATAAAACCCTTGTATTTATTTTTGAATAATAAACAGTAGTAAATCTGGTTTAAAATCAATAATACAAAAATAGAAAAAAACAAACAAAAAACAGTTAACTCGTGAGATAACGGGATACGTTTTACGAAGTACATCGAATGAAGAAGGGTATCTGAAAAAGTGCCCTGAGATTAACTGTTATGATGTGGCGCTATATAAAAAAAGTTAATTGAATTATATAAAATGACGACTGTTAGGATACCTCTGTAGAGAGATGGCTTTGCCCTTTGGTTTGTCTCCTGATACTGCCGAGGTCTGTAGGAAAGTGGGGTTCATTTTGTAGAGGTCTTGTAGTAGTTTCTGCTCATACTCTTGATGCTTTCCGGCCTGGAGGCAAAAGATCAGAATAGAGAAAGCTTTGTTTACATGGAAACATGACATAGAAACACCAAACACTGAGAGATAGTTTTGTTATGATAGTACTAAAATGGTTCAGTGGTTCAATTCAGTTTTATTTATATAGCGCCATATCATAACAACGTTATCTCATCACACGTTTGTTTTTTCCTTTAGATTAACAGGGTATATGCAGGAATCCTGAAGTTAAATTCCAGACATTAAGACCTTTTTAAGACCGTTTCAATATATTTTAAGACTGCAATGTATTGTATTTGTTAATAATACATGGTGTAACTCTGGGCACATCACTATTAAAGAAAAACTCAATGACATTGAGCTGTTAGCCGTTAGCATGAGGCCTTTCTACCTACTGAGGGAATTCTCGCATGTCATCACGACAGCGACAGAGACCACTCCATTTTACTCAAACACATACACACACCCCCCCCCCGCTAATGCGGCCTGTGATGCCATTCACACAGCCACAAGCAGGCTGCAGACACAACACCCTTCTTATCTCTGGTGACTTTAACCATGCCTTTCTGTCCTCCACATGGTCCACTTACACTCAGTATGTTACATGTCACACCAGAGTCAATAAAACATTGAACTTATTTTATGCCAACTCCAAGGAGGCATATAGCTCATCATTTGATTGCAACCTGGTGCAGCCTCTTGTACACAGGCAGTGAGCTGTCACTCGCACGGTGAAAAGATGGTCCGACGAGAATGGGCTAACAACCTAAATCTACCTATTCTTCAATAGAGTCGATCAGCAACCTGCCCCTCCCACTGTCCAGTCCTCTCTGCTGCTGGAGAGGCTAGTCCTTGTCCATCTCCAGCCTCTGGAGAGCCCATCAAGCCCCATAGGGAACCGTTCTGGCTCACTTCCTCTTCACCCTCTACACTGCAGACTTCACACACAACTCAACCAAATTCCACCTACAAAAGTTCTCAGATGACTCTGCAGACGTCAGCCTCAACGCAGACGTGGACGACGGGGAGTACAGAGAACTGATCCTGGGCTTTGTCATTGGTGTCAGCAAAACCACCTCCATCAATGCAGGGAAAACCAAAGAGCTGGTGGTGGCTATCTGCAGGTGTAAACACTCTCCTCCTGCCCAGTGAACATCCAGGGAATGGACTTCGAGAGGGTGAAATCTTACAAGTACCTGGGTGTTCATCTGAACAATAAACTGGACTGGACAGACAACACTAACATACTGTACAAAAAAGGACAGCATAGACTATCTCCTAAGGAGACTCAGGTCTTTTTGAGTGCAGCGGACACTGATGAGAACCTTTTTTGACTCTGCCATCTATTATGGTGTGGTCTTCTGGGGCAGCAGCATCTCGACTATGTAACCTATAAACAATGAAACCTGATTTTCCATTTATGCTGCAAATATATTAAAGTCACAGTTTACATTACCTGCAGTATCTCTCCATCACATACAGCGGGTGAAGCAGCCTGTGACTGAAGGAGCTGCCCAGTGTTGTTAGAAAGTTCTGCATGTGGTGGGATGTGTTCTCCATCAGAGATAATAGCGTAACCATCATTCTCCTCTTCGTCACCACCTCCACTGGATCGAGGGGGCATCCCAGGACAGAGCTGACCTTCTTAACCAGTTTGTTCGGTCTCTTCCTGTCAGAAGTCAAGATGCTGCTTCCCCAGAAGACCACACCAAAATAAATAGCTGATGCCACCACAGAGTC